>VANL01000294.1:0-43265 GCA_006352455.1 Brachionus sp. 'Tiscar' | reverse complement strand
AAATATATAGGACTAAAGGGTGGTACTTTTGATCTTTGAAAAAAAATCAACTAAATTATGCTTTAATATAAAAATTTTAAAAATTTTTATTTTTGAATTAACGTTATTTATCTGAATAAATGAAACTCCTTCCGTTCCAGACAGTCTTGTTGCGGTAGTCTTGTAAAATTATATTTTTGCCGTCCCAGGAGGTTATTACGGAAGCCAAGCAAGTGTTGGACTTTTGAAAAAAAAATTTCAAGTCCAGACTTGGACTTTTTTTGGGACTTTTAAACGACTCTGGAAATATTGAATCATAAAAAAATAAAAATTTTTAATTTTAAAAAAAAACATGCAAAAATTGATTCAAATTTATTGAACATTGATCGAAAATGAAAAACAGATTAATTCATTAAACATTAAACCTAAAACCGAAATTTAGCAATTATTTTCAGCTCAAATATTTCAAATATTTAATTGAATGATTACAACAGACTTTTTATTTTTTTTAAATTTAAAGTCATTAATTAAAATGTTTACAAAATTTTACAAAATTTCAAAAAATGAAACAAACATTTCAAATTATTTTTTGATCAAAATGAAAAGTAAAAATTTTCTGAAACTTAAAAATCATATAATGTAAAAATTCAAAATTTATTTTCTAAGTTATAAATTTATTCTCCTTCTAGTGTAAATTTTTTAATATTTAAAAATTTAATTATTGATTTAAATTAAGTTAAAAACTAGAGTTTTTCATAAGAAATTAAAAGAGATTTTGTTTAGTTAGATTTGATTTATTACATTTTTGTGAAAATCTGAAATTTCAATAAGATCTAGTAAAATTGTTTTTTATATTTGCTTAAATTTAAAATACATTGAACATTTGTCATAAATTCAAAAACGACAACTCATAAGAAAATAGGTTTAAATTAAATTTTCAATTTTATCGAATATGTCAAAATCATCGTTTACCAGTAAAATAACAGAAGAAAATGGAGAAACTAAAATTGATAAATGGGATTGGAATGCCCTGAAAAATGCGCTTGATGACGCTGGAAGAAAATTTTTGACTAATCAAAAAGATTGCGTTGAAACTCATTCATTAATGAATGGAAGACTGCTAATTTCTACAATAGCGGTTTTATTTTCTCTTTATGCCATTGGTTACGATTACTTATATCCGTTTCCAGAATCAAAATTAGTTATTATTGTGTGCGTGATTTCCTATTTTGTCTCTGTTGGAATATTAACTCTTTACACGTCATTTATCGAAAAAGGCTGCTTCGCTCAGGCTGTTCAAAAATTAGACAACAAATCATATCATTGGAAATTTTTTTCAAAGCAAAAGCCGTAAGTTTTATTAATAAATAAGATTGCTTTAAATTTTTTTTCAAAAGACAAAAACAGAATTTTTATGTACTTACTATTGAATTGCAGCATGGAAATAAAGTAATTAGAAAAACTGTGGAACAATCTGTTGCAAAATATTTCGATGTAAATGGCGTGCTTGTTGAAAAAAATTATTATTCAGATTTGGAAAAATTTTGCACTCAAATATTTAATGAAAAAAGGGAATAAGCTTATTGTCAGAAAAAAATTTAATTTTTCTTAATTTTATTTTACATTGTTTAGAATAAAATCTCTTAAAATCCGACTTAAAAAATAAAAATTAATATAGCTTTAAATAGAGAGTTATTTTTTTTGGCTCAATAATCGTATTAAATTTTGAAAAGTTATTGACTATTTGATTTGATATGTTTATAAAATTTTTTTAATGGAGTAAATTAAACATAAACTCAAACATTTGATCCGGTTGAACTTTATTTATATCAAATAAAACAGATTTTGTAAATAAAATGACTTGTTTGTATAAAAACAAGAAAAAAGCTTGTTTTTTTATCTAAATAAATTATTTTTGATTTCTGATATTCTTATAAAATAACAGTTTGCTAAATTTATTTTAGCTTGATCTAATTAAGGGTTTATTAATAATTTTTTAATGTCTTTTTTAACTTAATAAGTGTTGTATTTTGAATCGGTTTGAAAAAAAATGAAAATAAAAAATATAATCAAAGAAGAATTCAAGTATATTCCTTTAAAATCAATTTAATTTTAAATTTTTTTAATCAATCATCTTTTTTAAATTTTTCACGTGTGAAAAGTAAATTTGAAGATGCAATGTGAGCTTTTTTTTTTTATATAATTTAAATTTTTTCTGTAATTTAAATATATAGCATATATTTAAGTTAAAGAATAATATTAGTCTATTCATCTGCGTAAGTTTATTTTAGAGCTCATTTTAGAAATTTGGTGATGGCTACAAAATTTCGTAAAAAAAAATCCATTCACTTTCTGGATATTTTAAAAAGTGTGAAATCATGCCATGCGAACATGCAACATTGTACACCAATGCTTTAAATATTGATTTTTAAACATCACGATTTTACTAAGAGAACAGACATTTCAAATTTATGTTTGCTTTATGATGATATGATTTTTTATAACCAGTGAATTAAATTATGATACTAAATTATTGATTATTTTATTCAAATTTTTGTTTTGTTTTAATTGAATAATCAACTTAAAAATTTAAAAAAGAATGAAAGTATTCAAATTTTAATTCAAAGTAATTAAATTTAGCAATATGAAAGTTACACTCAAATAAAAATAACAATAAAAACAAATCTTCCAAAAATAAATTTTATAAAATTAAATTTTAAAATATTTGTAATTTTCAAATTTTGTTTTTTATATTTAGATATTATGAGTCAGACCGAAACAAATTATCTTACAATTGAAGAACCTAAACGTAACAGAGTAATATTTTAAACTTGCGATTTGCATTTTAAAACATCATTTCAATTTTAAGACTGTATCAGCACCATGTGGAAAACTTAGATCTCATAATGTAAATGGAATTCAAGAAGGAAAACCAGTGGCTAAAGATCAATTTTCCGGACGTACTCTAGGTGTATTTACAAGCGGAGGAGACTCGCAAGGAATGAACGCTACTGTCAGAGCTATAGTTCGAATGGGACTGTATCTTGGATGCAATGTTTACCTAATACACGAGGTAAGAAATCAAATCTATTTTCTTGACTCACTATTCTGATTTTAAGGGCTATGAGGGAATGATTGATGGAGAACAAAATTTTAAACTAGCCACATGGACTAGCGTGTCTGGTATTGTTGGATTGGTAATTAAATATATAATAAATATTTAGCAACTATTTTTAAATTAAAATCTAAGGGTGGTACTGTGATTGGAAGTGCACGTTCCTCTGAATTTCGTGAAAGATCAGGTCGATTGAAAGCTGCAAAAAATTTGGCTAAAGCTGGTATCAATAATTTAGTGTGTATTGGTGGCGATGGTACATTAACTGGAGCAGACTTGTTTAAAAAAGAATGGAAATCTCTTTTGGAAGAACTTGTTGAAAAAAGTATTCTTTTTTAATTTTTTCTCTTCAGAAAAAAAGAGATAATTTTTATAATTAGATGAATTGACTAAAGATGAGTTCGAAAATAATAAGTATTTGAATGTAGTAGGAATTGTTGGCTCTATTGATAATGATTTTTGCGGAACAGATATGACAGTAGGCACAAATTCAGCTCTTCATCGAATAATTGAAGCAATTGATGCCATTGTTACTACTGCTTTTAGTCATCAAAGATGCTTTGTTATGGAGGTAATGGGCCGGCACTGTGGCTATTTAGCTTTGGCAGCAGGCCTTGCTTCAGAAGCCGACTGGATTTTTATCCCAGAACATCCACCAGAACCAAACTGGTAATTTGAAAACTGGAAAAATTTTTCTTAAAATATTTATCTAATTTCAGGGAAGATCATTTATGTAAACGCTTACAGTATCACAGAATAGCAGGACATAGATTAAACATTGTAATTTTGGCTGAAGGAGCATGTGACTTAAACGGGAATCCAATAACGTCGGAATATGTTAAAAAAGTCATTTCTTCTAGACTTAAAATTGATACTAGAGTTACAATTTTGGGTCATGTTCAAAGAGGAGGCGCAACTTCTGCATATGACCGAGTTCTTGGTGCTCGCTTGGGCTCCGAAGCAGTCTTAGCTTTAATGATGTCACATGATGAAAGCCCACCTTTTGTCATCGGAATAAGTGGTAATCAACCTTGTTATATTCCTCTGGTTGAAGCCGTTGAGCGTACTAAAGCTGTTGCTAAAGCTATGGCGAATTTTGAGTTTCGAAAAGCTATTGAACTTAGAGGTGCAAGTTTTGAAAGAAATTTAGAAACTTACATCAAAATGAGTAAATTGCAACCAAAATTGTTAGTAGACGATTCGAGTCGACATTACACTTTGGCTGTAATGAATATCGGTGCTCCAGCAGCCGGTGTTAATTCAGTTATTCGTTCTTTTGTTCGTCATGCAGCTTCAATAGGTTCTACAGTTCTTGCAATTCAGGATGGATTCGAAGGACTTGCAGCCGGACTTGTAAAAGAGCTTGAATGGAAAAGTGTGTATGGTTGGACAGGAATTGGCGGTAGCTTGCTTGGATGCCAAAGAATAGATGCCAAAAAAATTGGATTTTCCACTATAGCGGCTAAATTAAAAAAATATAACATTGAAGGTTTATTAATAGTTGGAGGCTTTGAAGCTTTTAGTTCAGTATTGCAACTGAGTGAACAAAGAGAAAACTATGAAGAATTTCGCATTCCTCTTTTGTGTGTTCCAGCCACAATTTCAAATAATGTGCCAGGTAGTGATTTTTCCATTGGCTGTGATACTGCCTTGAATGAAATAGTGACAATATGTGACAAAATTAAGCAGTCAGCTTTAGGTTCCAAGAGAAGGGTATTCATGGTTGAGACAATGGGCGGCTATTGTGGCTATCTTGCATCGGTTGCTGGTCTTGCTTCTGGTGCTGATCAAAGCTACATTTTTGAGGAACCATTTACTATTAATGATATTATTGAAGACGTGCGACATTTAAAAGAAAAGATGAAAAGTGAACTCAAAAGAGGTCTTTTGATAAGAAACGAGATGGCTAATAAACATTATACCAGTGAATTTATGCAAAATTTAATGAGTGAAGAAGGTAAAGGTGTTTTTTCAGCCCGGGCTAATATAATTGGTCACATGCAACAAGTAAAGTCAAAAGACTAAAATTTAAAATTTTTTTGGTTTAATTTTTTTATTAGGGCGGTGTACCTACACCTTTTGATAGAAATCTAGGAATAAAATTCGGCAACAAGGCTTTGGTTAAAATGGTGGAAATATTAAATAAAACAGCTCGAGAAAGTATTGTTTACTTTTACTTTTTAAATTAATAGCATAACTTACTATAGTTTAATTGCACTGTAGTTTAATTGAGAAAGAATTAATTTTTTAATGAAATTTTTCAAAAAAACTTTGATTACTTTTAGTTAAACTTGACTAAAAATTTATTTTTAAGACAATTTAGCTGAACCACCGTATGTTTCTGATAAGGATTCATCACTTGTTGTTGGTATTCGTCGTAATCAAATTCATTTTACTTCTATCTTTGATTTAATTGAGCAAACTGACTTTGAGTAATTTTATCATTAAACTATTTTATGAAATAAAGAGTATGTTTTTTCTAAGGCACAGATTACCCAAGCATCAATGGTGGTTAAATATGAGACCATTGATAAGAATATTGGGTAAACATGAAGCGGTTTACAAGAGCGAAGTAATGACTAAAGACGAGGACGTTGAAGAGTTCATTGAAGATCGTGATGAAAAAGAAGATGAAGATGCTGCTACACTTTATTAATTTATTCAATTAGATTATATAATATTTTTCTTTATTATTTAAATTCTTGTGATTTGAATTTTTTTGTGAATCTGTATTAGTGTGACGGTCAGCCTATTTTAAAATATTTTGGTGATTCCGTTTTTTTCCTTGTTTAAATTAATTTTTATCTTAGATTTAAATAGATTTTAAACAAATAATAAATAATAACTTTTCAAAATTTTTAAAAAAATAATTTTATTTTTAATTTTTTAAATTTCGCTTAATACTTGAAGGTTGTATATTAAAATTATTGAAATAAATTGATTCAAATTGCTGATGTGAAATAAATAAATGCAGAGTGCTAAATTTGAATTGAAGCAAATTGCACTGTAGTTTAATTGAAAAGCAATGTTCAATTCAGAATATTAATTGATTAGGATTTATAAGCTTCTATGGTTATTAATTTGTACAGTATGCTGCAAAAGTATTGCAACTGAGTGAACAAAGAGAAAACTATGAAGAATTTCGCATTCCTTTTTTGTGCGTTGCTTTGTTTTTAATATATAATATTTTTCTACTAGAAAAATGAAAAGAATATTTTTATAATAACTTTTACCAAATTCGCATTTTTTCTAAAATTTGTTGATAAATTTTTTTTCCTAAATTTTTCTAAAGTATTTTTAAGCTTTTGATACGACGATATTAAATTATTTTTTATTTATTTTAAAACATTTTTATTCAGATTTTAATAGGCAATAATAAGATCGATACATAAAAATTAAAACAAAAAATTTTATTTATAAGAAATTTTTATTTGAATTTAAATAATTATTAGAAAGCTTTCAAGTTTAACTGATTGTTTTTTGTTCACCCGATCTTACTTGAGGTTCTTTAAGAGATTCCTGTTCTGGAAAATATTGTCCTTTGGCTTCATGAAGGGTTTCGGATGGCCTTGTTAATTGATAAGTTTTTTCTGGTGAAGTCAATGACAATTGCTCAAATCCACAGCATTCTGAAATGTCAATTTCTCTAACTCCAGCAATCGAGGATAAATTTATGTTGTAAGGATATTGGACTCTATATAAAGAGGCTTCCTCTAATTGATTCATTTCTTCTTCACTTAAAGAACAGCCATTGGTCAAGCACGACATATCTTCTTCCAATTCTTTTATGGAATTGCATCCAACAACAATTGAAGTAATGAAGCCTTTTTGTAGTGCCCATAGGATGCAAACTTGTGCGCAAGACAAATTACGATTTTGTGCAATTCTTTGACAACAATTCAAAACATCGTTAAAGCTTGGATTTTTCTTCATTTCTTCGTAAGACTCAGCCATTGTAGCTAAACTTGGATGCTCAGAAGCTGCTTTTATTCTCGAATCTTCTGGCAAATTTTCCTCAGAACACTTGCTGGTCAAGAATCCACTAAGATAAACAAAATTTAAATCTCAAATTTTAAAATAATATCAATCTAACTATTTGAAGGGTGAATAAGCAAAGAATCCAATTCTCTCATTCTTGCATATATCCATTATTTCCCATTCACAACCTCGAGTTAACAAATTGTATTCTCCCATATAGCAAACACATTTGTGTAGGTTTAAAACTCTAAAAATTTAAAATTTAAAAAATTTAATCCAAGTTTGATTAAAAAAATCAACTTGGAAGCATCAATAAATTTTTGTAATTGCCATCCTTTGAAGTCGCATACACCTATATATCTTATTTTGTCATGTTCTATTAAATCATCCAAATGTCGAACAGTTTCGTACAAATTGACTGTCGGATCGAAGCCATTTAAAATAAACATATCAATATAGCTAGTCTGAAGCCTTTTCAACGAGCTATTAATTGAGTTGTACAAATGGTTTCGAGACAAACCACCTGAATTAACATTTTCAGCATCAGTAGGCATTCTAACTTTGGTAATCAAAAATATTTTTTCACGATTTTGCCTTTAAATTAAAAAATAATCAGTAATTGCTTATTTTTAAAGCGAAAACAAATTACTTCTGTAGCCAATTACCGATAATGGTTTCAGCTTCTCCAGTGCTCGAGCCAAACCATGGAAAAAAGTCGGCTGTGTCAATACAATTTCCTCCCAATTCAACAAATCGATCCAAAATTTTGTGAGCTTCTTCCTCATTCAACTGTCCGGGGCGTTCACCAAAGTTGGAATCGATTTTTCCAAAATTCAAAGATCCAAGACATATACGGCTAACTTTGACACCAGTTCTTCCTAGAAGACAATGTGTTTGCTTGGCTACAAGACGATTGAACAATTGAATTGTTGGATCGGAAATGCCTTGACGGCTTTGAGTTGGATGAGTACTTTGCTTTTGTCCTTGAATTGGTTGCTGTTGCTGTTTTTCTGAAGACATGGTCAATTAATTTTTGATTCTCAATTTAAAATCTTGAAATTTCTAATTTTTTTTGTTTCAATTTGATTTTAATTTTCAATTTTTGTTCTTTAAATACATAAAGTTCGGCTTATTGTTAAATATAGGAATAAATTTTTGAATATCTAAATTTAACTTTTCAAGAATATTTTTCGCCTGTTTAAAAATTGAAAATTTAATTCTAGGAATTTTGGAGTTCTTTATGTGCAATTTAATAAAAATAGATTTAATCGTTCAAATTTATTTTATTATTAAAAAAAGAAAAAGAATTTTTAAAATATTTGAAAAATTCAAATTTCAGTTCATCCATTAAATAGGACTGGTAAAGTTTAAGGTTAAAAAAAATCAAAATTTGCTTTTAATTTTTGTTATTTGAATTATTCAAATAAAACAAATTGTTTGTTTTTTTTCTGGTAAGAAATTCTGTTTGATTTAAGTTCTGAAAAACAGAGCAATATTTAGTTTCAAAAATAAACTTTTTTTTTCTGATACGGTTTATTTTTTGTCTAAAAATTAATTTAAATTAAAAAATAAAAAGTTAGCTTAATAGACCACTTTAGGTGTAACTAATTTGACATCATATCCATTTTTAATATAAAAGTCATCAATAAATTTTTTTGAAATCCTTGTTTTAGTGTCCTTTAAAAATAAATAAAAATATATTTTATTGAATAAAATTTAAAAAAAAATTATTACGGCGATTATTTCTTCTAAAACTGATTCAGTTTGATCACTCATTTTGAAATTTTTTATACAGAAATAAGACTCTTTCTCAAACTTGACGGGTATTGATAGAAATATATCTTCTTTGATACCGTAATTTCCCTTGGCATAAACAATTGCTGAATACAACGAAGTATCATTTGCATGTGAAAGATTCCATAGTTTTATCAGCTTTACAATAGACTGAGAGAAAACCAAAATAGATTTTCGCCTTAGCATTTCGCTCACACTATTTTCTTTTTATCATAATTTAGAAAAATTAATTTAAAATTTTATTTAAATACCTCTATCGATAACTAAACTAATAAAATCTTTATTTATCCACTGTTTGTCGGCGACCATACTTATCAAATTGAGCCAGTGGGTGCCTGTCTTGGCCCATACGGCTCCATCAAAATCGGTAACTCGGGCATAAGTTAAGTCAACATAAAACGAATCGGAAAAATTTTGACCCATCACAATCACGTTACTTACATAGGCAGGGTTAATTCGCAAACGATGAGCTACAATAGCCTTGGCAATCATCTCATCACACATTGAATTACCAATTAGGTATTTTTTCGGGTTAATTCTTTTTAAATATTTGCTAACCAAATTTACCAATGCATATGTTTCATTGCGAGAAAAAAATGGAGAGATAAGAATTTTACAATTTTGTTTGGCATTTTGATCTATTGCTTTGGCTAAACTGATATATGGATTTTTATATTTTTCCAGGTCTTGGTCCTCATTTTTTTCCTCAAATTCTTCATCCAAATCATCTAAAATTATCGCAAAATCGCAGTCTTTAAAAGCCTCATCAAGATCTTGAACAACTTTGATGCTTCTTATATGCGGACTGGCGAGGTCTTGAATTTCCATAAATATTCCATCTGTATTTTCTGTACGATTTTTGCAATACAATCGAATAAAAATGTCGTTTGAAAAAATATTTTCGTTCAGTAATTCATTTATGATAAAATAAAGTGCTGGACTCTCTGGATTGGAAATGGTGAGATTAAAAGGATTAATAGAGGCCAAAACCTTTTTATGCTCTTGCTCTACTACATGGAATGTATATTCATTTTCTGTACCAATTTTTTCCAAATCTCCACTAGTAAGTTCACTTTTGACTCCATAGTAAGTCAATGCGTACTCTTGAAAAGCATTTCCATCACCTAAAAGAATTCCTTTTCCTCCTCGATCAAGCAATTCACGCCAAATAATTGGTGATTTTGAATGCTTCCAGTTGTTTTTTTGACACAAGTCTTTCAACCATATCTTGAAAACCAAATTTAATTTTTAATTTTTAATTAATAAATAAACCAACATCCCAATGATCTGGATCTACTGGAATTTTATGAATCTTAAAGCCTGGAAGATTCAAGGCAAGCTCATCTCCTAGCAATTCTGCTTTAGCGAAATAAGGGCAATTGGCTTTTCCTAGATAGCTTAAATTAAATGTTTGTTTATAAAATTTCTTATAAATAAATTAACCAGCGATCACAAATTTTGCCATCATAAACTAATTGAAATTAATTTAAAATTATTTGATCTTCATTTAGAATTGAAAATAGAAATATAGCAAAAAAACAGTATCCATGGAAACTCCTTTTAGTTTAGTTTTTTTTTAAGTTAAACCTTTACATTTAATTTGAAAAATTATTTTTCCTAGATATTGTAGCACAATTCATAATTTAATTGACCAGAAATGAAGGTTCTAAATTGATTATTTCCTTTAAAATTATCAAATTATTAATAATTTATTTTTTAGGGTATTGTGTCTTTGAAGAACAAAAAGAACAAAAGTATATTGCGACAAATTGCAGTAATTATTTAAATATATTTCATTTTAGTAAATTTTGATTTATCAAAAAAGGAAGAATTTTTGTTCTTTTTATTCTTTAAATTCACAATACCATTTTTTAGTTAATTTCAAAATTGTTAAGTTAAAATTGCGAACAAAAATTTTTGAATCTTGTGATTAAAATGTTTTCCATATTTGTTCAGGCGGGTTTATAACAAACCGCTTAGGAATAAAAAAATGGAAAAGTTAGAAATTAAAAATATCAACCTAAATAACGGAATTGAGTTTCCTTTTATTGGTTTAGGAACTTTTCGAGTATGATTTAGGAGAAAAAAATTTTTTTCGAATTTAAAATGTTTCATCAAGAATTCTGAAGATAAGAAAGCTTTTATAGAAGCTGTCAAATATGCCATTAAAATAGGATATCGCCATATAGATGGTGCTTGGTTGTACGATATTGAAGATGCGATCGGCCAAGCTATTAAAGAAGCTATTCAAGAATCTAATGGAATATTAAAAAGAGAGGATTTATATATTGTTAGGTAAAATCTAATAATATTTATGAATAGAGCAAAACTTTATTTTAAATTTAAGCAAAATTTGGAACACTTTTCATTCGCGTGAAGCTGCTAGACAATGCTTAAATGAAATTTTGAGAAATCTAGGAACTTCTTATGTTGATTTACTCTTAGTCCATTGGCCGATGGGATTTGCAGTAAAAGAAATATAACTTTAACTTTTAGTGAGAAAAACTTAAAATTTTCTAAGGAAAATCTTGGAATGGGACCTTTTCCTAAAGATGAACAAGGAAACAGACTTTATTCAGATATTCATTATTTAGAAACATACAGGGTTATATTTTTTTAAGCTCTTTTTTTCTCATTTAAACTGTTGGTTGATTAAAAGGCATTAGAAGAATTTGTTAAAGAAGGAAAAGTCAAAAGTATTGGAGTAAGTAATTTCAATATTAAACAGCTTCAAGATGTGCTAGACAATTGTGAAATAAAACCTGTAAACAACCAAATTGAAGTAACTCCATATTTACAGAATAACAAACTAGTTGAATTTTGTCAAAAAAATGGAATAGTAGTTTCGGCTTATGGACCTCTAGGAGGCTCGCAAAAATCAACGTAAATATTTTCAAAGACTTAATTTTTTTTTAAAAATTTTCAAAGTTCAAGACCTGAATTGTCAATAGTTTTGGAAAATCCAATAATTGTAAACATTGGTAAAAAATATCAAAAAACACCAGCGCAAGTTTGTCTCAGATGGTGTATTCAACGAAACATTGTTGCACTACCAAAAAGTTCTAATATCGAAAGGATCAGACAAAATGCTGAGGTAAATTACTCTAAAAATATTTTTATTTTATTTTATTTTTAATTGTAAGATATTTGATTTTGAATTATCTGAACAAGATATGAAAGATATAAAGAATTTGGATCAAAATTACAGAGTGTATGGAGTTGAATCTTTAAAAGATCATAAATTTTATCCTTTCAATGAAGAATAGGAAATTTTTAATTTAAACAAAAAACTAAATTTTATGAACAAAACATATGTTTTTTTTTTAATTCTATCTGATTTTAGAATAAATTATTAAAAAAAAAAATTCACATAATTATTTAGATTCTATTCCACTTGTCTTTAAAGAAAATTAGACAAACTATTGAAATCTGATTAGATCAAGTAAATGTCGATTTGGCATGCTTTATTGATTGTTTGTTTGGAAAAATTGTGAACCATATATAAATGTGGAATTTAACAAATTTTTCACCAAATTCTCAATTGAATTTTTTTTAAACAATGGGTTCTACAAACGCTACTCCATTTGGTTTTAAACGCATAAATCTTATCGATGGTCAAGTTGTTTATCCTAATGAGAAATTTTATCAGAGAGTTTACGAAAAATACATACCCGAAATGATTCAACGTAATGAGGTGCCATATAACCGGAATATGTATAGAGGATATGCTCGTGATTACGATTCTGACTGTGATATTTGTAATTCAAACAATTCATCTCGTTGTGGACCAGACTGTAGAATTTGTAATAGATATGATTATTCAGACTGTGAAGATTGTTGTGATTCTAGATGCGGTCCTGAATGCTGTCCTCCGTCCAAATCACAGATTTTAAATCAAAAAAATGTTTACAAGTTTAGTCATTCAAATAGCTTTCCAAATGGTCTTTTTTAATTATTATATTCAATCATAATTTAAAATAAAATTTAATTTTTGGAATTTTAAATTTTGGCTTTAAGTCCAAAACAGAAATTAAAAAAAAAGATCACTAAACAAAATCCAAATTAAACAAATCTTAAATTCGCAAGCTCTCTTTGCTCTTATCTTGAATAATTAAAAATTTATCAAACTAGTAAATTGCTTTAAAAAAAAATTAAGACTTATGAATTAATTTAGAAAGAATTCAATTTTATTTTTTAAAAATGGTTTTAAAAAAAGTAATATCGCTTGATGTATGATTTTTTCAAATATTTCGAACATTAGTTAATTTTTAAGATTTTAGGTTCAACCTATTAAATTCTTTAAGGATCAAAATTATCATGATTTAAAGTCAATTCATAGTGAAGAGTTTCTATTCGAAGATCCTCTTTTTCCGGCTATTAATGAAAGTCTTTATCATTCTAAGACGTGTCCAGGAGATATTGTATGGCTGAGACCCCATGTAATTTTAACAAAAAATTGAATATTTTTAAAGTGAAATAAATTTTTTAGCAAGTTATTGAGAATCCCAAATTTGTAGTTAATGGCTTTGGTCGATGCGATATGGATCAAGGAAATGTAGGAAATTGCTGGTAAATTTTTGTTTTAATTTTAGGTTTTTTATTCAATAATTTATTTTGTTAAAAGGTTTATAGCTGGTATTTATAAAAATACGTGGATTTTTGATAAAAACTTTTCAAATAAATGTGATCTTTAATAGGCTGTGTAGGTATTATGCAATCGCCTAAGTTGTTTGCCAAAGTTGTTCCAAATGATCAAGATTTTGATGAAAACTATTCAGGTTTGTTCATTTTTTCTTAAAGGAATTTATTCTAAATAAAATCTTAAAGGAATTTTTCACTTTCGATTTTGGCTATATGGTGAATGGGTCGATGTTGTTATTGATGACAGATTGCCTTTTTATTCAGATGGAAGCTTTGTTTTTTGCTCAAATAAACAAGAGCCTAATGAATTATGGGGACCACTTTTGGTAAATAGACTAAAGAAAAAATTTTAAGCATTTTTTATTATGAATTTTTTTATTAGGAAAAGGCTTATGCTAAGTAAATTTTTTTTTTTTTCTATTAAAAAATAGAAATTTTTTTCAAGACTCTATGGATCTTATGAAAATCTAGATTCAGGTCAAACTTATGACGCTCTTGTAGACATGTCTGGTAATTATTTTCAAATTTATTATATTTAAAATAAAATAGTTTATTAATTTTTCAGGCGGTGTTCCGGAATGCATTGGTATCATTTTAAAGATTAAAAATAAACAAAAATGTTTCATATTTTTGGATTTTAGATCTTAAACATATGTCGTTTAAGGAGAAAACAAATTTTTGGAATATTCTAAAACAAAGTTTTGATAAGGGTTCAATAATAAGTTGCAGCATCAATGTAAAAGTTAATTTTTTCTCGTAAGCTAATTTAATCTGATTTATTTAGGCCGATAATTACTCAAGAGAAGCCATTCAATACAATGGGTTGGTCAAAGGCCGTAAGAATTAGCTAAAGTTAAAATTAATTCTAATTTTAATTTTTTTAGATGCTTATACTGTGACAAATTTGAAAATAGTTGAAGATAAATATGATAGTCTACACAAATTAATAAGGATTAGAAATCCATGGTTTATTTTAAATTCACTGTTTAAACATTTCTTAATTATTTTTAGGGGAAATAATGTTGAGTGGCGTGGCGCGTGGTATTTTTGAAATTATTTAATTAATTTGTAAATTTTTTTTACCTTAAAGGTGTGACAAGTAATTTTATTTAATTTTAAAAAATGGAAAAAATATGTTTTAAAAGTTCACCAGAATGGTACCGTCTAAGTGAAGATATAATGGAGGAACTTGAATTTAATAGATGTCCAGATGGAGAATTTTGGTAATTTTATCTATTAAAAATCAGACTTGTCCAAAAAACAATTGTTAAAGAAGCAATCTTTAATTTTGTATTCTATTTTTGTATATAATTTTATTAAAGCAAATAATAGATAATAATTAAAAATTTCAAGAAAAAAAAATTAATGTTAAGTTATCAGTTAATGTTTTTAAACAAGTCGGAGATAACTAATATTTTTAATTGAAACTAAAAACTAGGATGAACTTCGAGGATTTTATTAACAATTGGCATTTAGTTCAAATTTGTCATTTAAATTTAGAAAGTTTTAGTGAGGAACTTTTTCAAGCAGATGATGTATTTTTAACTGATTTTAAAAATCATTTTCAATCAAACTTTGAAAAATTAGGATTCTGATTTGAAATGGGTTTGTACCACTTATCAATCACAATGGATAACTGGATATTCGGCAGGCGGATGTGGCTCATTAGATCAGGGTAAAAAATTAGATCTGAAAACAAAAACTAATTATTAACGAAATTAGCTAAATTTTGGATAAATCCTCAATTTTTAATATCACTTGAGGATGTTGATCGTGATGATAATGAAAATTTGGCCTCTGTTATCATATCCTTGATGCAAAAAGATACTAGATTGAAACGAATAGAAACTGGTGATCAAACCAATGAGGAATATATTCAATTTAGATTTTTTAGAATAATTGAAAATTTAGATATTGATAGCTTTAATGATTGTAGAGTTAAATTATATGCTAATCAGTTAGAGCGAGTTGGTTCATCCGGAAGCTACATAAATAGTAGAGAAGTGACTAAAAGATTCAGAGTTCCTCCTGGAAACTATTTAATTATTCCAAGCACATATGAAGAGGACCGAGATTGTGAATTCATGCTCCGAATTTACACTGAAAAAGTAATCGAAACAACGTATGCATTTCAAATATTTACATATTTTATTTAAACTAATTTTGTTAAAAAAAGTGATCTTAGTGAGGACAAAGAATGTTTAGTAATTTTTTTATTTATTTTTTAAATTTTATTAAGCTAAAGATTTAAATCAAAGTCGGAAAGTGAAACTTTTTTTGGTAATGAAGAAACGGTTGATTGGATTAATTTATTAGATGATGATAATCACTACGATCAAATAGAAGAAGAGTCTGATAATAATGATGATGCATCAGGAAACAATTTTTTTATAAATCCAATCATCAAAAATAATAAACACATTAATGATGCGTGTTTAATTATGTAAAAAGGCGACTAGAACATTACAAAATTAAATTTATTGTATAAAAATTCCGATTTAATTAGTCTAAATATTTTATGGAAAATTTTCTATGATCAATTTAAAAATGGGGAATAATGAATTTTAATTTTGATTAAGCTATTAAATTTTTTTAAAATGAAATGTTTTTTTTTCCATTAAAATCGATTAATAATAGAGAGTATTATGAAAAAGAAAATAAAATTACATTAGATGTTCTTTGGTTAAAAATCACCGGTTTTATTTATTTATGATATATTCATGAATTAAGTTTAATTCTCTTCGTCACTTTCTAATGAAAAAATAGGACAATCATTTTCAAAATATTTCATCCAAATTTCTCCTTCTTGTCTTAAATTTAGTTTATTATGAATTTTTTAGATAAAAAGCTTCTTTTTTTTTTAAGTAAAATACTTGGTACAAGTAAACATATATTTATTGTTTAACATTCTATTAATTCCCCTTTTATTTGAATCATCTCTGAAAATTGTGAATATCAATAAAAATAATTTTGTTTCTATATTATCTTGACAAGATTGGTCATCATTCGATTCTTCCCATTCGCACATCTCTAATTGAACCTGGCTTTTTTCTGCTTTGTGTAAAACTTTATAAAAAAATGATCCTCGTTGGCTACTTTAAATAAATTAAAAAAATTATCTTATTTTTAAATAGTTATCGGAATATTTTACTCTTCTTTTTTGCATATAAAAAGCAAATCTGTTAACAAAATCACATGATAAATTGAAATTTGTTGAATTTGACCATCATTGTTTTTATTTCTTTTAAGGCTGTTTTGAATGTCCTCTTTTTTGCTCATAAATACAGACTTAACTGACAGTAAATCGCTGTGATACAATAGCTCTCTATTTTTAAACAGTTGGTGCAATTTCTTAAATAAATAATTAATACTATTAAAAATTATTGAAAATATTTACTAATTACAATTTCATTGTTTTGAAATTTAAGTAAAAGAAAGAGTTTGACCGCTTCAGAGAAATTTAACGTCTCAGCTGCTTTTCTGTTGGCTTTTTTTAGAATCTAATGTAACATTTTACCAAATATTTACCAACGACTTTTGATTTTATGATTTACCTTATTTATTAAATTCGATAGACTTTTTCCCTCTTCGATATAAGGTGAATCATCCGGCAATATGTTTAAAATAGCATCAGTTAACAATTTATATCTGGAAAGACGCTGAATTGGTGCAATAAAGTATATTTGAATGTCTTTACCCTCCAGAATTGGATCGTAATTCAATTTTTGCATTAGATCATCAAATTTTTTATTATTTTTTCTTTAAATAAATATAAATTAATTAAATTTTATGAAAATACTTTGATTTCCTAACCTTAGGTTATCATAATTTTCTTTCTGTGTGCTTTTCTCTCCAGCATAATCAACGTAAACTTTCTGAAACTTCTCAGTGCTAATTATTTCTTTCATTATATCGAATAGATTTTCAATAAACAAGAAACTATTAATTCTTGAGTTCAATGCCACAATCATTCTAAAAAATTGAATTAAAAAATAACATTATTAAAATTTATTAAGTACTGTTCGGATAGAGATATAATTTCTTTTAGATTAGTGATTAAGACGAGGTTAAAATCCTGAATTTTTAGATTTTTTTTAAAAGTATTCAAAACTATCTCGTCTAATATTTTGAGAGATTTACAATACGATATTTCTGAGGTGTATATTTCGAACCATCTTTCTTGCAGCTCAATATCTTGCTTGTTCATTCGTAAGAGCAGTCCCGAATCGATAATTTTTTTTTGACCAGACCATAAAACTACCGAATTAGGCGTAACATATTTTTCTTAAATTTAAAATTCCTAATTTTATCAATTTTTTTTAAATAAAATTGTAAATTACCAAGATCTTGATCTACAAAATCAAACCAATTAAAATTAAAAAGATTCTAAAAATATTATATATAATGATGATGCAAATCTTAAAGGCAAAAAAATAACTTCAAATCTTTCATTTCCTTCAATTAAGCTATTTGTTGTACTATTTTTGGTAAATTTCGATGGTAAGCTCATTCGAGTAAGCTTGGAACTAGACAGATTTTTCTTTAGAAAACCAAAAAATAGTGATTAATACACTGATTGAATTTTATCTGCTTATCAATAATACCTCATTTTCTGAATTCTTTCTTGAAACAGGTTGACTTTCGGATTTTTGAAAAAATTTGGTAAAAAGTGCTGGTTTAGAGCAAGTTGATTTGATATTCGATTCATCAATTTTATCGTCTGAGTCTGGCAAATCAAGTTTATCATTAGAAAAGTTCATTTTTAAACTGGATAACCATTGATCATCATTTTGTTCTTCATATATTTGATTTCTGGATGAATTTAATAATTTTTTTTTTAATTTTGACGCTTTTGACTTTAATTTATCACCAATATTTTTATCCTCTTTTCCTAAGGGATAGTTATATTGGTCAATTTCGTCTAGATCAGACCGACTTTTTGACTTGAATTTAGTAGTGTTATATTTAAGACGAGAGCCAGTCTCTGAAACATAGCAGCTAGTTCCATTAACCACTTTGTGGTTTTCTCTTTTGAAAAAAAAAGTTTTATTAGCATTTTGGGCTACTTTAGGCCTGTTAAGCATTTCAGGCGATAAAGTTTCGTTGTAAAGATTAGCTTTTTTCTTTCTTGCAAACATTTGATTTATTCAAAATGAAAAGAAAAAAATTTTATTAAATCGTTTCTAATTTCATAAGCTAAAATTGAATTTTAAATGACACAATTGCATAAAATTAATTTTCTTATTATTTTTTCACTTCAGTGATTTTTAAAATTAGCTTTGATTATTGTGTGAATTTGGACAACTTATGAAAAGAGAAAAAGAGTTGGATAATTTAAGTTTATTTATTTAATTTTTGAGAAATCTGATTGAAAAATTTCTAGATATTATTAACAGGTGGTTCAAGACCAGAATTGATAAGATTTGAAAAATTTCTCAAAGCTGCTTCAGGCCGATTATATCTTACATTGTTTATTACAACTTCAGGGAGCAGGATATTTTTTACAGGAATCTCAACATTTTCTTCTTTTCTGTTTAGATGATTGTAAGAGCGATTTATGTGCCGTATGTTGATTGTATGCGGGGTAGTGTCAAAATTTTCATCCCGATAAATTGTGGAATCAGTTGAAAGAGATCTTCTGTGCCTTCCTAGAATTTTATTTTTTGTTATATTAATCAAATTTTCAAATGAACGACATCTTGTTGGTATATGCTCTGTGAACGATTCATTATCGGATGCTTCAGTCTCATTTTCGTTTTCATTATTTTTTTCAGTTGTTCTTGACGAATAATTGACTAAACTGGGATATATATGGCTATAAAAGGCGTTAATGTAACTTTGAGCTGAATTTTTCAAAGATTTAAAACGACTATTTGTGCAATTAGGTTCAGTTCTTGATATTTGAGGGTTAAAATCTTGGAAAAAAAACTGATGAGTATTTGTGTAAACATTTGGATTTTGACTATATGTTTCAAAGAAAGGATTTCTTCCGTATCGAACCAAATTTAAACTATAATAAGGTTGATGAAATCCATGAAATGTTTCAAAATAGCTCATTGTAATAATTATGTTATTTTGGTATTTTAATTAACGAAAAATTATTCTCAGAGTCTTGTTTGAGAGATGTGCTTGAGTGAATCAAACGCAGAACACTTTTATTTAAATAAAAAATTCAAATGTTTTAATGATTCATAAATTCAAAAAGCATGATTCAATAGAATTAATCATTGAATGCGATTTTATTTTAACCACAAATGTATTTTAACATATTTTAAAATTATCATTATGCTTTTTTTTCTATAATATTTAAAAAATTGATTTTTTTGAAAAATACAGTTCAAATGAATAAATGAAATTATCAAAATAAAAAAACTCTCTTGTATATTTAGTTTAGTTTAAATGATAAGAATCATAAAAGAATAAACTTTGAGATAATTTTTTTTAGTAACATCATTTCTAAATAAAAATAAAAAAACAAATGAGCCAAATTTGATTTCTGGGGCAGTAATTTGCAACGAAATACAGTTTTGTCACATCATATCATTTGATATTATGATTTATATAATTAATATCAATTGATATTTTTACTCTCTTCTTCAAATCAGTCTATATCAGCTAATATTAAAAAAACAAAAAAATATTTATTTCTGAATGTGAAATTCAAAAGGTAGGCTTTTTTAAAATCTTTTCTTTGATTTTAGCTAAATAAATTTAATCATTTTGAAGATTTTTTTCAATCAGAAATCGAAAATCAAAAAATTAATTGTCAATTAATTTTTTTTGCAAAATATGCTATTTTCATGGAATAAAAATTAAAAAGAAAATGCAACATAAAGGGTCGAAAACTTAAAAAATTCAATTTTAATATTTGAATTTCTTGATGTAAAGATTAATGTGTGAAATTTGAAGAAATATTTTTAAACATTGTTAACTTTGTTTAGAAATTTATTGTACAGATGCCAGTTCCTCAATTTGAATCATTAAAATCATGGTTTTAAAGTCAAGTCCAATATTTTAGATATTAAAGGTTAAGAAAGAAGTTTATTTTAATAATATTATCTGGTATCAGCTAATTTAAGGAAGAAGCGGAAAAAAAATCAACCGGTATCGGATAATATCAGATGATAAATGACAAAATAATTTTCGGGACTGTACAGTGTTTGTTTCAT
Source organism: Brachionus sp. 'Tiscar' (assembly GCA_006352455.1). Taxonomy (NCBI): domain Eukaryota; kingdom Metazoa; phylum Rotifera; class Eurotatoria; order Ploima; family Brachionidae; genus Brachionus; species Brachionus sp. 'Tiscar'. The sequence continues at coordinate 22,589 of VANL01000294.1, read as the reverse complement.
TGTCAAACTTATTTTTTTTTAAATTTTAGTAAGGATGTAAATATGTTTTTTTTTTAAATTACAAATTATTTTAAATTTTAACAGCTTGATTCAAATAAAATTTGTTTTGAATCTTATTGGTATTCATTTCCTTTGATGCTTGTTAGTTAAATATTAATCAATTCAGTATAAAATAAAATTTAAGTCAAATTTATATTAATTTATTGATCTATTGGCAATGAACACCTTAAAAATAGATAAAATTTAATAAAAATAAAATATTTAATGCATTTAGAAAATTGAATCTAAAGGGCTTGTGGCTTAATTAACTACATTTTATTATATTTACTAATTTTTTACTATTTACTCTCAAAATCACTTAGACTTATTTCTAATCTTTAAATTTTTGGAGTTTCATAAAATAGAAAAAAGAAAAATTGATCAAATAGATATTGTTATAAAATTAAGATTTTATTTTGTCAACATTAAAATAAAATTTATGATGTATAATCATAAATGAAAAATCGATTTTACAAAATTTTAAAAATAAATTAAATTAAAATTGTTTTAATTTTTTATATTTAAATTAAAAAATGTATGTTATGTTGAAATAACAACATTTACGTTGAAATAATAACAATATTTTTTATAATTTAAGTTAATATTGCTAACATTTTATATTTGAAATTAAACTTTTTAGTGAAATAGAAAAAGTTAAATTTATTTGAAAAATTGAAAAAAGAGCAAAAATTCTTCTTTATTTGATAAATCAAAATATGAAAAAATTTTGGTTCAAAAAATATCTTCGTACTTTTTTACATTTTTTTATTTTTTGAATTTTTGATAAAATTTGATAACACTTAACGAACTACAATTTAAAAGTAAAACATTTAATAAAAAATGCTTGCAATATTAAATTAGAACTATTTGTTAATTTGAAGCTTAAAAAAATATTTGAAACATTGTACTTTTTCCATGTTATTTCAATATTGCATATATTTTGTAATTCAAACACAAAAAAATAAACCAATTCAATCATAATATAATAAAATAAAATATAGTTTTACTTTATCGCTTTTATTTTAAAAACTTAATTTAATAAAAAATTCACCGAATCGACAAGAAAATTAAAATAGTTTTAATATCGTTTTTTTGTACAGCATTCTGATAAAATTTTGACAAAAGCTTTGCGAAATTCAATATTGAAAATTGTGTAAATAACAGGATTCAACATTGAATTTAAATATCCTAGCCAAGTTAAAAATGAAATTAGCTCATCGCTAATAAATGAGCACTCTATAGTGAATTCGATACATATTCCCCTGGCCAAATTATTCAGAGCAAAAAAAGGTGACCTTAAAAATCAAATTAAATTTATTTTTTCTCTATTTGCTTATTCAAATTACCAGCAAACTAAAAAAACTATGAGTACAATCAGCAGAGTTTTGGTAATCTTTCTTTCTTTATGACTTGATGCAGCGGATGGATGCATTTGTGAGCGGAGAACATTTATTGACAGTAAGCCAATTGAGTGATGTCTCTTTTGATTTTTGTCACTAGAACGTCTTTGTTGAGCATTAGAAAAAATTGAACTTGATTTTTTTTTATCTGTTCCTTTATGAATTACTACTTCAAATGTTTTATTCTTAAGATTAAAAATGCGTGGACTTATTAAATTTATTTTTTGCTTGTTGTCTGATTCAGTAATATGCTTTGAGTTATCTTTTTGATTATCTGAATTTGGCATAGTGCGCAGATTATTGGCTGGTTTTCTATTGACGATCTTGGCTGCTTGAGCTTTTTTAGCACGTGATCGTATAACTTTAAATATTCTGTAATACAAAATTATCATTAGCACAGTAGGAATATAGAATGAAAACATTGATGAGTATATTAAAAATTGATGATTGTTAAAACTGCATTCATTCGATGCTCGTCCAGGTGTGTTATTTAGACCAAATGCAATTGGTGATGCAATTGCTATGCTTATTAACCAGACTAATGCAATCATTAAGTAAATTCGATTTGAGCTCTTGTGACGAGCATACTTAATTGGCTGAGTAACAGCAATAAATCTTAAGAATTTGGTTCAAATTTTTTTATTTAAAATAAAAATAGCAAAATGATTATGTTAAAAATCACGAAAAAAATACCATTTTTTAAAAATCATCTGATTATATCTATCCTTGTTCGAAAACTTTATTTTTATTTTTACTTAATAAAATTAATAATTTTTTACCAGCATTTTTTTTTAAAAGCAGCATGTAGCTTAGGATTTTGGGGTAAAAGTTTTTAAATTTGCTCAATAAAATTAATGTTTAAAATTTTAAAGATCAACTCGCAAAGATATTGGCGACCTCATTAAGAAAGGTAGATTGGTACTAACCAAATAAATTAACAAATTCAAAATTGATGGAAGGCTCTAAAATAGCGATCGGGGACAAAAACACAGATTGATCAAGCAATTGACAAAAATTAGTTAAAGAAAGAATTTTATACTGAATAGAATTGAGAAGTACTGGAACCGTCTCCTTCCAGATGTACTATCAGTAGACGATCTTTAGTGAAAAAATTAAAGGATAGCTTTAAAAAGAAATAAGACAGTTTTTTCGACTGCAAAAAAACTAAATCAAAAAAATTAATTAATTTATAAACTCGTTTTAACTCCCATAGCGAAGCCTTCATTTAAATCTTGCTCTAGGAGTAAACCTTTTTATAGCTTATCATTATTATTTTTAATTCAAAAACCGAAAATTCCTAGATATTTAGTTTTGAAAAAAAAATTAATAATTTAATTTTAAATCATGAATTTAGATTGCTAAAAAAAATTTAATCAAAAAGTCTTTTAATTAAAAAAATTCTGTTCAATCTCTTATTCAGCTTTTCCCTCAGGATTTGTCTATCATTGACTGAAATAAAAAAAATTCTAGATTGATTTATTTTTCTTGATTTTTAATTTACTGATAGTGAAATCACTTAAAAATAGATTTAATTACCTATCAATTGCAATTGCCACTAAATTTAGAATTGATGCAGTTGAAGCCATAACATCTGTGGCCACCCACGCATCACAAACAATGTTCGTTAAATGCCACTTTCTCGTTACCTTTTTAATATTTAAATTTTATTGAATATTTTTGAAAATAATTTAAAATATATACACTTTTAAATACACTATTTTGATTTTATAAATTAAGTCTTACTTCATAATAAACTGCAAAGGGCATTACTGCACCTGCAACTGTTAAGTCTGCTAAGGCCAATGAAACAACAAAATAATTTGTCACAGTTCGAAGACTTTTCTCTTTGATTACTGATACAACAACTAATATATTTCCAAAAATGGTCGATATCGGACAAAATAGAAGAATTAGAGCCCAGTAGTGTAAGGACTGATCAGACTCGTTTGCAATCATCGTGTCCGTATTATTAAAACCAATATAATTGAAACCATATATTGCGTAGGCATTTGTGATATCAGTTCGATTAAATAGATTAAAAAAAAAATTTGGCTCATCACTTTTATATGAAAGATCCATTTTTTACTTAATCGGTTTTTGATTGATATACGCAGTATTTGTTCAAATGAAAATAATTTTTACCAACAAAAAGCCAATGTTGTCAAAAACCAATTTTTCTGTTATTTTGGAGCATAATAAAGACCAAATCAAAACTTATGCATCTCATGATAGGGAAAATTAGTCATGCATTAGTGTCCCAAATTGTCTATGAATCAGTAAACGTTTGATTATTTCTGACTAATTTTGCTTTTGATGTTTATTTTCTTTATTTGAGAAGACAGCTCGAATAATACTTTTAATCTTAAATTTAAGAATTAATAAGTATTTGATTTTAAAGCTTTAAGAAATCAGAAAAATGATGAGCAAAAGACAGTTTGATTAGAATTAAAATAAATATATCAAAGATTATTTCATTAAAAAGTATTGAAAGATTTTTATGGAAAAAACATTCCAACTATCTAATTTTAATTTGAACATCAATTGAAATTCTCCAGCTCAAAAAAATTGCTTTTTATCTCAAAAAAATAAAAATTTGTTTTGATTTAAGAATCGCATTGAGAGAAGAAAATTTTATTTAATTTTGATAGTTGAATAAGCTGTCTAAAGGCTCATTTTAAGAAATAATTTTTTTTTGTTTCCATAAATAAAATTCTTGATTTTTTTAAGCTATTTTTAATGGCTCTATATATTTAATCCTTTATAAATAATATTTTTTATTTAATTAATTAAAAATTTTTTACTATCAATAAAATTCGTCCAAATAAGTAATTAAATATATTTTAATTTTTATAATTAAAATTGATTTTAAAAACAAAATTTGTTATTTGAGTAAGATAGCGCCTTTATCTAAAAATTTAAAGTCTTCTATAAATCATTTTTTGTATGTGTTTAATATCAAATCTGACGCTGACTACTTTACTATATTACGAAGCCGTTTGATAGTTTTGTTTATTTAGTAAAATTTAATAGCTAGTGATACTTTAAGCTCTTTACGAAAAATTATTTTAACTGAAAATTAAAATTTAAATAAAAAAAAAACAATTTAAATATTCTATATAAAACGAAAAAAAATTTATTTTTTTTTTTTTTTTTTTTATTTTTTCGAGTAAGAAATCAAACAAGAAATTTGAAATAGAATTCAGCATTTAATTCATTAATTTTAAACTCATCAAAAGCAATTAAAAGCTGTCAAATGTTATTTGCCTTATTTAAAAATTTAATAAATTTTTAATAATATTTTTATTTTACTTTAAAAAAAATTGTAACATTTTTTAAATTAAATAAATTTTTTCGAATGATTCTCGAGAAAAATAAAGATTAAACTACATTCAAGTAATAATTATTTTGATCATCAGTATTCAAAAAACATCTAAAGATTCATAATAAATTGATTTTCTTTGAATGCATCAAAAATATTTCAGAAAATACGAGCGGAAAACTCAAAATTTCAAAATATACACAATAAAAAACAATTAAAATAACCAGAAAGCATATTCTGTCAAATTTATTAAATTTTCTATAAATGTAAAAAAAATAAATTTTTCGTTTAGCCGAAGACTCAAACATGATTTTATTAATCGATCGAAAAATGTATTTTTAAATTGGCAAAATTAAACAATTATTTTTTTGCTTAATTAAAACTCGTATTAAAAATAAATAAAAATATCTATTAATTTTATTGAAAACATTCATGCAATTAATGAATAGGCTTTGAAAGATTTAAATTTTGAAAAGCTAATCGCTTTTGATACCACAACATTTATTTCAATCTGAAAAAACACAAAAGATTTTGATTAAAGAAAATTATTTTTTATTGATTATGTTATTAACTCATAAAGCTTGAATAATAAGAATTGATTTTTTTGATACAATTCTTTTATCTGACACTTTTTAATTAAAATTTTTGGGGTAAGTATCAGTCTGCCAAATTTCCAAATTAAGAAACTTTTTTTTTTCTAAAAAGTCTTGAGACCAGAATTTTCTTTGAAAAATATCGATTATTTTTAAGATTTGTGTTGAATAAAGCCCATTAGACATTGTAAAATTTATTTTACCTAAAATTTTAAAATATGAAAAATCAAATAATTTACTCATTTTCGTTGGTTTCTTCAAGCATTATCATTTTCTGAGCAAGCTCATTTAAAGGCTACTATAGAGAACCATATATGGTTTCGTTTGGTGAAATAAAACACCGTAGCTTATTATTATTATTATTATTATAATTCCACAATAAAAAAATATTTTTTCTCATAGATGTTTATGAAACGACTAAAAAAATAATAATAATCCCACCTTATAAAGATTTTAAAAGTTCAGTATTTATCGATAATAAATTTAACATTATTTGAAATGAAAAAACTTTTGGTCAACCTTTTATATATCATAATCAATTTTTTTAAAAACGAAATAAATTAGTTGAATTTTCAAATAATAAGATTAAATTTATCAAGGTCATCAAAAGGTTAGAAAAGTAAAACAAAGTTAGGAAATTATTTGGTCGTTTTTATTTACTAATTATACTTAATTATTTATTTTAGAATAATAATTAATAAAAAAACCTAATTTATTTATAACTCTTTTGCTAAAGATAGTTTTCTGAAATCTTATGTTACCAGAAATAAATAAATATTAAATTGAAATAAAAAAGATATTTCTTTAAATCAAATTTTTAAAAAATCCTTAGTAATTTTTAAATATAATTTCCTCTATAATTTTTTCTTAACAATTAATTTCTTCTCTTTTATTTTTAACTTTTCGAATTATTTTTAAATTAACTTTTTTTTATATCTATGTTTTATTTAGATAACTAGTTTTTAACCTTAGAAAAACAGTATTATTTTAATAATTTAGAATTCTTAACATTTTGTTGTTTCTATTTTATTTATAATTCTTAAAGCTAAAATTTAATGAAAAATTCACTTATATGCGAAAACTTCAAATAAAAATCTAATTCGATAAAATAAATGAATCCTCAAACAACAACATCCAAAATCAGCCACAGTACAAGTCTCATTTAGACTCGCTTTTAAACGGTCCTCATACTAAACTCTGATTTTTTTTCAATCACTCATTTAATTCTTTTTTAGTTAATACTTATCCTAGCATGAAAGCTGAAAAGAGGGCCTAGGCCACTCGGAACTGCCCTGGAGCTATTCTCCAAATTATTTTTCAAATACATAAAAATATTTTAATCGTTAATTTATATCAACGGATGACAATAAATTCAAAATTATACAAATTTTTTTTTCTTTAAAAAATACTCTTAAATTTTGTTCACAAAAAGAATGTACCATCATCATCATGTAATAATAATTTTTGAAGAATGATTTTAAGTTTATAAATTAGTTTGGGTTAAAAAGAAAGACTTAAATTCTTTCTGTGCTGTCCTAAGTTAAACATCAGCCAAATAAAATAAATGAAATAAATTTCAATCAGTTTTTATTTTAAATTGACTAAAATTTTCACAAAAAAAGAACAAATTTACTCAAAAAAATAACAATTTAAAATAATTTTTGGTTTAACTCTTTAAATATACGAAAATAAATGATTCGTGTAATGTTTTTAAAATCACATAAATATTTTGCTAATATGATTAAAAGTTTAGTGAAATTCGACTTTAAAATTACTTTCAGTTTTAGACTGTCATCAATAAGAAATTAGTTTTAAGAAAAAAAAAAAAATTATTTTTTCATTAAATTAGTTAAACTGTTATGATAAGTAAAGATTTTTTTACTTTTTTATTAATTAAACTAATTATTTTGAAATGATAAAACAATATATTTACCATAGTGTCTTCAAATTATTAATCATTTCACTTTGTTAGTAGTTATATAGCTAATTTTTGAAATTGCTTTTTACAGGTCCCAATAGAATTTTCATTGCAAAATATTAATTGCTAAATTTTAATTCTGGTAGAATAAATACCTGTTAAAATTGTTTTATTAAATTTAAATCAAGAATTTCAATGTGATAAATGGGCAAATTTGATTCTTTGTTTTAATTTTAGTTTTAGAAACAACTAATTCTGATAATTATTTAAATTAAAAAAAACAAAAGAAAAAGAAAATTTTAAGTAAAAATGTGCTCTAATTGTCTTTTAACAGATCACAAATCAAGTCAAAACCATATTTAGACATTGTTTTTTCTTTAGAAAATAAAACTTGATAAAGATATAACTGGATCAGTTCCGACATTAGCAAATTTAAACAACCTCCCACCACTTCATAAACATGTATCGTAGCCTAAATAGTCAACAAAAACTAAGATATAATTAATAATAAAATGTTTAGGTATTCAGACACTAAAAACGAATAATATATTTTACACTTTCCAGGCTTTTATTTATCTTTTAATTTAGTTCATGATAAATGAACGAAATTTTCTTGAAATTCAAAACTATGCACATAAAAGAATAGAATTCAATTGATCTAAAATAAATCTTATTAATTTAAATTTTAAATTAAAACAGTTTATAATGCTGAATAAATTTTTTCCTTTCTAAAATTTTACTTTCATGATGCAAAAAAAACCTTTTCTTATCGTCTTATAAATTCAATAAATTAATAAATTGCATTTTAACAAAAAATCAATTAAGTTTAGAACATACAGATAAATAATGTTTAATTGAGTTTTTGTGAACACTTGTTGAAATTATAATTAAAATTTTTCAAAAAGCTGGTTTTTATGTCATTTAAATGGAATTAACAAAATTAAATTCCGACTCAAACTGTCGCTTTAATTAAATACTCATTTTTTTAATTCACTTCTTTTTTAAAATTATTATCATGATTGCTAAGACTTTTTGAGAGAAAAAAAATTCAACTTCAAGCATGTTTAAATTCATAAAAAAAACTACTTCAATCTCCACGTGAAGAATAAACTTAAATATAGCTAAAATCCTTTTATTGAAAATGTAAGCTTGAAATTTAACTTAAAAGAAAAAAAATTCAACCGAGATTAAAATTGAAGTTAAATTTTTCAGATACCAAAATTCCAAAAACCAAAAATATTTTAGCTAAATCACGTATAAAATATAGATCTTAATTTCTGGTCGTAAGATGAAAATCAGGTCCTCCTGAAAAATAAATATTTTATTTAGTTTTTTTTTAATCGATTTCATCAAATTTTTAATTTTTCCTATTCTTTTCTTTTACTATTTTCTATCAAAAATAATTTTTAAATCTTGAATAGGGCATTTAAAAAAAAAAGATTTATAACAAATCAGTGTATTACGAAAGAAATTATAATAATAATAATAATTACAACAAGCTAGCAAGCTAGACTTGCGAAGATAAGAAACAGTAGGATCCCATCTATGGTAACTGTGGTATGTACACTTAATCAGTAAAATTCCGGTCCAAGATTTTATTCGTTAGGTCACCATTCTCTCGTGTCGATTCATTAGTCGAAATCTAATAATTTTTTGCATGTAAAAATCATTTTTTCAAAAATCTTCTCTACATTATTCAAATAATTCGATTTTGAATAAACAATCAGATAAATTAAAGCTTTTAGATTTAAAAACTTTTTGTCTAAAATTTTTATATTCAAAAAATTGAATTAATTTATTTGATGAAAAGGATTCATAGATATTTTATTTAAAATTAATACAAATTTCAACAATAATCAATTTTGGGCCCCACTTAAAGCTTATTTTTCTATTAAATAGCATTAGTCTCTATTTATCTACATTTTAAAACAGAAAAATAAAATAATCTATATTTTTCTTTTTGGTGCACCACTTGTACTCGAAAATTTAAATTTTAGTGCATTTTCGATTCTATAATAACTAATACCCTTAAATTAAAGTATCTTCAAATGCAAAAGTTGTTTTAACAAAAAAAATAAGTCATTTAAAAAAAGAATATTTGATGGCTTCAGAAATTATTTACTTTTAATTAAATGTTTTTGGAATTTCAAATATTCTGTTCTATAACAATTAAAAGAATGAAAACTATCTTAATTAGTTTGGTTAAAATTTTTTTGACTGAGTTTTGAGGAGTGTTTTACATTTTTAAAACTTATTTGATTATTATTTTTAGAGACTGTTTATTAGAAACCGATTTTAGATTATTTCTTTCATTTCCTTTCATTATATATCTGATTTTTTGATAGAATATTTTGAAAAAAAACTGAAACTATTTTCAAATAAACAAAAGCAAATATCCATAGTATTTTAAATACTTATCTAAAAACTGATCAAAAATTAATCAGCTAATCTTAACCATATGCAAAAATAAATGAAATTATCGATTTAAATTTAATGCTTTTCAAATATTAAGTACTTTTGGCTTGGAATCAATTGATTTTAAATTTTGTTGAAACTAATTTATCAATTTTTATCTAATCAATCAAAGAAAATTCTTTATTTCTTCTTTTTCATAACAATTTATATTTAGAACTTTTTAACAAAAACTGAAAATATTAAATAAAATCATATGCCTACTTATATTCCACTTAGATGAAAGAATGAACTTAAATTAACCTGTTTATGATTATAAAATAAATTAAATTTTCTCGAGCTAAATTTACCCTATTGTAAAAAAATATCACATTTTATAACAAATAAATATATATTAAAAACTTTTATCTTTTTTTTGTACTGAAATTTAAATGTTCATTAACAAAATTTTTGCGAGATACTATTCATATCTAGAAAAAACTAGTAGTTTTAGAAAACACATAACATTAAGCAGGTAGGTTATTTAAGAGTGAAAAAGCAAGCTATCATTTTTTTAATTGTCCCAGAATATGAGAATGAACATAAGATTCAAATTAAAATAGTAATAGAATCGGATATCTGTTTAGTATCATATATTAAAATATTCAGATTCAATGTCGATTTACCATTAGAGCGTGTTTTTTTCCTTCCCTTAGTTATTACTATCAAAAAAAGGTTATTTTTTTTTAAATTTCAACTATTAAGCTTCCGTATTTTAATCTTTCAATAGACTCCAAAACTATTAATCAATTTTTTTAAATTTCTGTGAAATTCCTGTAAATCAACAAGTTGAGTTTAGATCCAAAATTTCGACTGAACAAAAATAATTATTAAAATTTAATTGTATTTATTTTCCATTATTTCAGTCAAAAAAAATTTAAATATTACTATTTTAGAAGTTTATCACGTTATTCTAAATGCTCAATTTTAATATGTTTTACTTTAAGTTGCTTTTTAATTAGAATGAATGAAAATTAATTCTAAATACTTTCCTTTTCTATTTAAAACTGATTCGTTAATCATTTATTAAATTTTTTTTCAAAAAAAAAAACAAATTTCAAAGCTTGTTCTGAGTTTAACACAAAAAAGGTTTTAAATATAAGCTAAAAATAGTCAACAAAATAAAAAGTATATAAATTTTGGCAAAAGTTAGTGTTTATTGTCAAATTTGTAAACAAGATTTAAATAATTTAAAAACTAAATATGAAAAAAGCAAACACTCAAAATAAATATCAACGAAAATGTAAATTATTTGAGAAAATTTGATTCAATCGCAATAAACTGAACGCTATTTAGAAATAAAAAAAAAACAACAAATTAAATCTAAATAATAATAAAGAACTATTTTTGTTTAACAAGACTATTATTGTGTTACTCTTTATTCAATTTATCTGGGACAAACATAATTGAATATTTCAAAATTTAAATTTAGGAATAAAAATTTAGAGACTTAACTTGCTGTGTTAAAATCACTTTCAATAACTTACAAAATTTGTTTATCTAGTTTTAACGTTTCATTAAAATATATATTTCTTTATTGTTTTTTCTATTTAATTTAACCTAAACCTTTAGATGAAATCAAAATAAATAGCTTTTATTTTATTTTATTTTATTTGATAATGATATAAAATATCAATTACTTATTACCATAATTTTATTTTTTTTACACAAAGCATGTTTTATAAGAGATTTTTTTTGCCTTTGGTCTCAATAGAGATTATGTTTACGGAGTCTAGAGAAAATTCTGACATAAAATATTATTCAGCTTATTCGAATAAAGAAAAAAAAAACAATTTTTTGTAAAAATTAGCCAAAAAAGACCTAACAGACAAAAAATGTTTCTAAAATTTTGATTTTTTAAAAGAGAAATTTTCAATGCCCCTTTAAATTCACATGAATATTTAGTTTCTCCAAATTTTATTTCAAACCTAACTAGGAAAATTCTCAAAAAATATTTATGATCTTTTAATTAAGATAAAGATATGTTTATGGTTAATTAAAGCTGAATACGAAGTTCTAATCAGGATAAATATTAATTTGAATACTGATGGGAAGAATGTCCTAAATAGAAATAAAATGGACGAAAATACTTACGACTTCAACAACTCCTGAACAATCAAGTTTCTATTTAAAACTAATAGTTTTTTTTCTTGAAGAAAACAAAATTTACAATGTTTAATTTACTTATAAAATAAGTATTGGAAATTTATTTAGTCTTTTAATAATTAATGAAAAAAAAGCTTGCGTCAAATATAAGAAAAAAAAGATACTGTGTACTAAAATATTTTGCATGCCTTCTATGCCGATTGCTATTTAAAAATTGATACAGTTTGTTTGTTCAATTGAATCGTTTTTTGTGTTGATCTTATGCTAAAACTTTTTTTTGGGGGTATAAAATTCTTGAAAGCATGAATGATTTTTTTTTAATTTTTTTGACGAAATTTAGATATTTTTTGTTACAATTAAACAACCATTTTAAGGATCTTTTGATCAAAAGACGAAACTAAAAAATAAAATTATTTTTGTTTGGATTATCAAATTATATTTGAAATTCGAAATTTTGCAGGAAGTGATTTAAAATTAAAAAATGCAATTATCACGTAAGTTCTGGTATTTTCATTTGTTAAGAAAATATAGATTTACTAGAAAAATTGAGTTCTTCCTTTTAGGAATCCGTTGAATAAAAAAAATTGAACATTTTTAATAAAACAATGAAATTTTATTTAATTCAAACACATTGGAATTTTCGAAATATAAAAGATCAAAAAAACTTAAGGAAAAAAAACTTAAAATAAAAAATTGTTTGAAAAATAATTTGAATCACGTGAAATTAGATGAAAAAATACTCAAATTTTAAAGTAAACTTTTTTTCGGAATAAAAAATTAATGCATCTTGTTTAAATAGAATTAAAAGTTAAATTGTTTGTTTTTATTTTGAAAAATGGCAGAATTGTTTTATTAAGACGCGATTCAGTCTTTAAGACTTAAAAATTACAGTTAAATTTTGACTTATTCTATCTTTATCTATGAATAGAAAAAAAACAAAACTTAATTTAGTTTTAGGTTTATTAAATTCTTATTCAAACATTGATTTTGGGCTAAAACTGAAATATTATAAATCAATTTATACAATTTTAGTTTTTATACATAAGATTTTGATATTGGATAATTTGCATTTAATAAAATAACTGTTAATTCAAGAGTTTTCCAAACTCTAAATTTAGTTTATTTCTACTTATCAATTTTGTTCATTAGAGACTAATTTTAGCTAAAAATCTCAATCAGAATTTTAATTTGATATTCTTACCTATATCTAAATTACTAATTGATTATTTATATTTAAACTTTTGTTCAAGGGGATCCCAAAGTGGTAATCTCACGCAAGCTCATAACTTGGTTCACACACAAATTGGATAATCTGAAAATCCTTGCTAGCTTTGAGAATTTCTTATTTATGATTTATATAATGGAAAAATTTAATGGAAAATCAAATGATAATTCACACTACGAGATTGTAAAAACAAGTTTATTTTCAAACAAAAAGCGATAAAATATTTAGATTCTTTTCTCTCATGTTTTGAACCTAACCTAACCGATTTAATTTTATATTGCTATTTTTCAAGTTAAATTTAAGTTAAGCAAGGTGTTCAAGTCATGGTTAATTGAAATACTTTTAGAATGCTTTTTCCATTTAATTAAATAAGCATGTAAATGTAATTTTTACTTAGTTTGGAATACAGAATTTGAGTTTAATCAACAAAAATGAAAAAAATTTGGTAAAAGTTAACTTTTTAAATTATAATTGAATTCGTTTTCATGATGCACATAAAAATCTTAATTTCAAAATTCTGACTAATTTTTTGATGATTAGCAAGACATTTAGTCATCAAAAAGATATTATGGCTTGTTTTTGAAAAGTTAATCAACCTTTACATTTTCAAAATATAAAATTAACGTCATTATATTTTTATCCACTTCAGTTAATTTTTTTAGCTTTATTTAATTAAAAATAAAATTTTATTAAATAATTTAATTTAATAAATTGATCACAAATATAAAATTTAATTATAAACTACGAAATTTTTATTTTAATTTTAAATGTTAATAAAAAGATTTTTAAAAAAATTTATATAGTTGTTTTTAAATTTATTTTTTTTAAAATAAAGTTTTGACCAAGATTTTTATTTAAAAATCAATTGTAAAAAAATTTAATGTACTAAAGATCAAAAATTTATCTATTAGCTGTAACTTTAAATAATAATTGTCATTGGAGACGCTCATCTCCTTTTCCAGTACCTTTTTGAGCAACGGCTATGATTTTAGACAGAGGTCATTGCATTAGGTTGATTATCTACACCGCAATTATTACCCAGTCAAAACCGGTTTCCCATTTTTGAGTAAAAGAGGTTTAAAACGATGCTGAAAACACGGATACCAAAAAGGGCCCTCCAATGGACACCACAAGGGCGATGTTAGGTAGGACGACCAGCAGTAACATGGAAGTCAACAATCACGAGAGAGCTCATCGAAATGGGAATGACATGTGGAGAAGCAAGGGTAAAAGCAAAAGATCGATTTGAGTGGAAATCAAAAGTAATGACCCTATGCTCCACAAGGAGTGAATAAGGAAAAAAAAAAACCGTTGCTGAACGTTGCTGAAGATTTTGGAAAATTCTATATGAGTATTATGAGCATCAGACAATCTAAAAGGACAAAAATAGAAGAAGTAGAGGTGATCTCATTTTTAAAAATTTTTAATGAATTGAGTTACATGGGATGACAAAACCTTAATAGATTACAAATCTATTATCAATTGATGGTTCAAATGATAAAATTAGATGGCATAAGCATTGACTCATAAAACAGTTTACAAGAAACACTTCCCGTGATAATTTTTTATCAAGCAGAATTGATAATAAATTGATTTCAACTACCTCCTGATGCTCTCCTAGTGAAGTCAAAAAATAGATTGAATAAGAAACTCGTAAAATTTTGATGGAAATAAAGAAGAAAATAAAAATAAAATTTTTAATAAGAAAGAATGGCTCCTATTAAAACGCGAAATCATTTTTGATACCACAATTTTTAAGTTACACACCACAATTTTATTAAAAAAAACACATTTAATAAAAATATCCATTAATATTAAGAAAAAACTTTTTTTTTATATTTCAACACATATTTATTAAAAAAAACACAAATATTAAAAAAAAAACTATATTATTTTTTTTTTATTTCAAAAAAAATTTATTCAAAAAAAACAAAAAAATTAATTTTTACCACATTTATTCGGACAAGCCCAGTATCTTCTTTTCGTCATTTTACTGCCACAGTTTTCGCATGATTTTGACTCGCTGATAAACGCTTCGTTCTGATCTGATTCGATTCTTGGTCTTTTTGACAATACTTCATCTTCTGAATCTTCGTCAGATTCAATTCCCTTTGGAGACGAACTTGAAGCTTGTGTATCGCTTGGTTGAAAAAGGAGAGCCTTTAGTGTTTTTTTAGGTCTTCCTTTTTTTCGATTTGATTGAATTGGGATATCCATACCGACAGAGTCAAAATTACACTAAAAATATGTATACATATAAAACTAAAATGCTTGCACTGGACATTTTAAATTTTTTAAATTTTCATAAAATAAAATTTATTAACACTAGAAAGCCCGGCTGATTTATCAAATTAAAATTTCAATAATAATAAATAAAATTTATTAAAAAATTAAATTTTTTTTTTAATTTTAACATTTTTTTTTATTAGTTTCTCTGAGTAATTTCTTAAAACTCTATATCTTTGAGATAATATTCAAGCTTAATTTTTTCAAAAAGGGGTCTAAAAAACCCCTCGGGCTTTCTAGTGTTAAGAAAATTTATTATTTTATTATTATTTATTAATTATTTTATAAAATTAATTAATTTTTTTTTACTTCCACTTTTTATATTGACTAATTTCAACATATGTAAATAGTGTCAAAAATTAAAAAGAATGAGTTTTTTATTTAATTAAGTATTAATCTTTATTTTTATGGATTATTTTAAAAATTGTGCCCTATTAAAAAAGCTCATTCTGCTAGTAAACCGATCGTAGCTTATTCTTCTTCTTATTTTTCAAGTTTTAAAACATGTTTGTGAAATAAAACAAAGAAGATTTTTTAACTAAATTTTTCAATAAAGATTTTGAGAAAATTTAGGGATTTGATTTAGGTACTTAGTTGAAAGAGAATACGATATATAAACCAGATGCACAAAGACTTTCTATATACCTTTTTTTTAACTTTAAAATGAAATATTCAAATTAGGAACAAATCAAATTAGTGAGATACTTCAATTTTTTTCTTTTTAAAATTATTATGGATTAGATTAAATTCCGAAATTAGAAAACTTATAAATAAAATATCAGAAAATACTTTTTAAAAAAAAAACAACTTTTAATTAAAGTTTCTAGACAACATAATGTCTTACAGAAGAAAAACTAAAAACCTCTTGAAAAAGTAATTTTAAAATAAATTAAAAAGGTGGTAAAACATAAAAATGCAGTTTTTAAAATAAAGAAAATAAATTCGAATCAATTTAGTTTAAACTAGAAAATAAAACGTTTAATAAAAAAGCTTTAAATTAAGCTTAAAATTTGCATATGTCTTCCGATACAGCATATCGAATAACCGACTTTTTTAACAAAATGACCAGCATAAAATCAACTGATGAATTTTCAGTATTTGCAAGGCAGTATTGGTATGTTTGGTAAGCACTTCTATTTAAAAATTCAAAATTGGAAATTATTTTTTATCTTTAAAAAGGTTAATAATTGGTTTAATAATTGTAATAATGATAGTGATAAATGTAATTATGCTTGTCTATTTTTTTAGAAGGAGAAAGCCAATTAGACAATCTGATTATTTTAAGAAAACACTCGAAATGGCTAGAACAAGAACTAGTAAAAATAAAAATAAAATAAAAAAATATGTAAAAAATTTTAAATTCTAGTCATGGTCCCAGAGAAAGTTAAAGAAAGTTTACTTTCAGAAGAAAGTTCTCCGGATAGTAATTCTCAATTTTCAATGGAAGCTTTGATAGCAAATAATAAATATCGAGTAAGTTAATGAAAAATTTGATATTTATTTTTTGATTCGTAACTTTTCTTAGGCTCTTCATGACTGTCCACCTTTGAAATATAATCACAATTTAGCCAAAATTGCACAAGATTGGGCAGAAACTCTTGGCAAAATGCAAAAGTTACAACACAGTCCGACACATTGGCGCCGTTTTAACAATTCAGTATTGGGAGAAAATCTTTGTTATGTTTACAATAGTAGATTGACTGGCGAAAAAATGATGGATATTTGGTATGCTGAGTCAAAGGTGCATAATTTTTCACTGGATAAACAAGTTGATAGTCAAAATTTTTCCCAGATGATTTGGAAAAATAGCAGAGAAGTTGGTTTTGGAAGAGTGAAAGGAGCTTCTGGTGACTGGTGGTATGGTGTGGCCATTTATATGCCATCTGGAAACATTGTTGGTCACTATGCAGAAAATGTACCACCAATTACAGTGTAGAAAATATATTCTTGTTTAGAATGTAAATAAGCTTAATCAATGCTTATATAAATTTCAAAATTATTTATAAAACAACATTTTGCAAAGACTTTAATTTATATTAAACATAAGTTTTCTTTTTCTTAAATCTTTAAATAATTAAATCATGTTTTTATTTACTAAAAAATTCAAAAAAATTTTTTTTTAATTATTGAATTTAGATATAAAGCACACACAAATTTTATTTTATAAGTTTCTACTTGATTAATTTTGTTTTTTTTTCTATTTTGTAGTTTATTTGACAGTTTTGGTTTAAAAATATCAAATTTTTCGGTAAAATTTTTTTACTTAGCAACTAATGTTTATTTCAATAATTCTAATTTTATATAATAAATAATCGTTGTTTTTAAATTTTGAATAAAATTTAAATTAGTCTTGAAAACTATCATAGAATTTTTTTTTTAATTTAAAGCTTTATCGTATAAAATAAAAAGTTATCATTTAGTAAAGATCAAATTTTTGTTACATAGAAGAGTTTTCTAGTAATTTCATTTTTAAATTAATTAGTTCCAACAAAAATTAGATTATTTTTGATCGAGCCCTATTTTAATTTAGTTCTTTTATAAAATAGAAAATCAATTCAATTTTATGCTTAAACATGTAATTGTACAGATAATTGAAATAAATATAACATCTGACTTTCACTTATAAATTTTCGCTTCTGCTTTAGCAACATTTTTTTTTTTTAGTTTCTGTGAAAGAAATTAAACATAAAATTTAAAACAATAGTAGTAGTTCCTGTTGCGACACCTAACATGTCAAGTTTCTGAACCCATCATCCACATTGGTCGTGTGGAGCTGTAACAACCGATTCTATTTAATTCATTCAAAGCCTTTTTGAAACATGACTCGACTCTGATGCTATTCCTTCTTAACGCCGAAGTAGGACTCCTGTTTTTCTGATCTTTTAACCAGATCGCTTATCAGGTTGACTTCCAATTAAAAGATTATTCTCTTGAAAGTAAAGCATTAATCGGTCCCTGATAATACCGATAATCCAGAACATTGTAATTAAAAACCATTTTTTCTTACAATCTTAATCAATTTTTATTTTAAGGATTATAAACTCAAAATAAATAACTGTCTTTGTTTCTTTTTTTCTTTGAAATCTTATGCATTACTGTATTAGTTATCTAACTCAACGATAATCGTTTAACTTAATAAAGAGAATCGTTTAGACCTAAAGAAAAAAAAACATATAGCATAAAGAGCCGAAAAAACCTGTCCGGTTTTTGAGAATTAAAAGACTGAGAGATAATTTTTTAATTAAGAATTACGAATCAGAAAAAGAAAAAAATTTATCTTTAAAACCCTAACTTTTACCTTTTTTCCATTTTTAAGAGTAAATAATTTTTACATTTGAAATGCTCACTAAATTTAATTTTAAATTTTACAATTAATTTAAGTAAAAGTTTAAGTTATAATTTTGATGAGATGAGTTCCAATTTAAACATTTTTTTTATTTAAAATTGGAATTTGAAATTAAAGGAATAAATTAATTAAAATTTTATAGATTTTTTAAAAATTAAAATATTAATAAGAAAATTTCAATTTTTTTGTTATGAAATACTTATTGAATTCGATTTTCCATTTAAATAAAAGAATAACTAGTTTGAAATTTTGCTTATTTAAAAATTATTATAACAAGAATGATAATTAGCCAACGATTTATTCGATTAAAAAATACTCAAAACTTAATTTTTACTAAAATTTTAAAGATTTTTTAACTTTGACATTAGATCTTCCAAAGGTACTGAGCTTATTTCATTTGAAGTTTCTTCATTTGTTTTCTCTTCAGTTGTTTGACTGTCATTTGCTGATAAATAAGCGTATTTAACTCCAGAATTTTTATTTTTATCTGCTTTGTTTAAATCTGGCATATCTTCACCTTCACCACATAATTCGATTTCTAGTTAATTTTTATTTAATTTGTTCAAACAAAAAATTAATTTAAATACTAAATTCATTTTCAGGATGAAGATCTTCCACAGCTGTCTCTTCAACTATCTCTACATGTTCTCTTTGTCTTTGTTCTTCTTTAATCTAAAATAAAAATCATTAAAATTGGTTTATAAAATTGTTTCTTTTACTTTAAATTCATGTTGACGCTTAACGCAAAAAGGATCTGAACAATTTTCATTTGGCTTTAAAGTCATCACAGGAAAATAGTCCAACATTGCGTTATATCCCAAATATTTTGTTACTTGGCCAAAATTCAACATATATCTTCATAAAAATTAATAATAATTAATAATAAAAATTTTCTGAAAAAATTTATATTACTTTAATGCATTTTGAACTAAAAACCCTGCTACTATTCCCATAGTAGTCGGTAGACTAGCCGCACAAACTCCATCTCTTTTCAAAGTCTTTTCATCGATATTTGAAGCAACTATTAATGGAGGTGCACACTTTATATATTACTAATTAATCATATGATTGAGAAATAGATTTTTTTAATTACTTCAAAACAAGAAGTTTCTCCTGGCTTTATAAATTGAATATGACCTGAGACAGCATTTTCACTAACCCCAGATTCGAACCAGTTCAAATTTAATTCATTACATGCCTTATGTAAATAAATAAGTAAAAAAAATCATAAACATTACTATATTTATAAAATTTTACTCTGTTAACTGTCATTCTTGCTTCAAAATTATCCACACAACAAAGAATTAATTCAACTGGACCATCTTTTAAGCTTCTTGCATTCAAAACGTTCATAAAATGATCGAAATTGTCCATAGTAGTAATATTATAATTGTGTACTTCAATTTCAACATCTGGGTTTATGTGTCTTTGAGTTTACAAAAAATTAAATTTGTTTAGATTTTTTTTTATTTATATTTTACTGTAGTGTAATCCTGGCAGCTTCAACTTTACTCAAACCAGCTTGATGAGGTTGATAAAACAATCTATTCATATTAGCTAACTCAACTTTATCATAATCAAACAAAATAAGTTTTCCTATACCACAACGCGTTAACATTTCTGCTGTTACACTACCAACACCACCGACACCAACAACTGCAACTGTAAAATTTCTAATATTCTAAAAGCAAAATTTTTTTTTAATTAAAAATTAAAAATAAATATATGTACTTCATAGTTTTCTACAATTCCCATTCTTTTTAAAGCCATTAGACGACTAAAAAAATATTTAAAATTGAAATAAAAAAAATGCTTCTATAATTTACCTATAGGGATTTGAATCGACAACCTCGGCGCTCATTTTAATAATTTTATCTCTTTGACGGGCATTTTTTAACTTTTCCTGCTCTAATTGTAATTCATATTTTCGAATTTCTTCCTTTAATTCGGCAATGCTTGGTTCAGACATTTCATAAATTTTAATGAAAATATTCGATCAATTTTTTTTTTCTAAAACGTCAGCGGTTTGATTATTTTGAATCGATTTGACATTAAGTTAATAAACTTAAGATATAAATAAATTTATATTCAAGTGAATATATTAAGCATTTTATTTGCAATAAATTATTTTAAAAAAATTGCATTATTTTATCGACATTTGAAATAGATTATTATTTTTTGAATTCAGCGAAATGAATTCAAATATTTTGTTTGTCAATTTGAAATGGAAAGGAACTGAAACTTTTGATTCAATTTCAAGTAACTGATCAACAGGAATTTTAATTTAATTTAGCTAAAAATTTCAAAGAAATACAATTCAAATGTATTTTTGACGAAAGCCTAAATTTGATTGATTTCAAAACAGGCTGTATTGGTTTTTGCTATATTCAAAATTCTCAACAAGTTTCTTGTGCCGATTATAGAAAGTTACTAGCAAAAATTAACAATGTACTTTTTCTTAAAAATTTTTATTTGACTCCTAATTTTATCTATTTTTTCAAAGAATAATCCTAGTTTGAAATTACAGGCTTTTGTAGACTACAGCAGTAGGGAATTTTTTTCTTCTATTCAAGAATTTTGTTCCATTGAGCTAAAAATTCAGATAATACCAGTTGAAAGTGTGGCCAATATTGCACAGTATTTAGAACGACATGTAATACTTGACCAAAAAGTTTAAATTACTCTACTGAAATTTCTAGATGATGTCAGAATTACAAAACGAAAAAAATCCATTTACAAAAGATTTAACAATAAATACGAACGATCAAGCAATTTTTAGTCAATTATATCTTAATTGCTTAAAAAATATTCCAAAAATAGGAGATAAAAATGCTCAAATAATTTTGAAAACATACAAAAGTAAAAGATAAGAAAAAACTGCTTGAAAAAAAAAAATTAAATTTTTATTTTTTAGATTTGAAATCTCTGTCAAAAGCATCACTCGATGAAATGACCAATTTGATAGGAGCCTCAAGTGCAAAGGCTGTTTACGAATTTTTCACTGAGAATTAAAAAAAAATCAATATAGTAATTTTAACAAACTAAAAAAAAAATCAATTCTATATTTTAATTGTCTTTATTACGTATTCTCTTGAAAAAAAGTGCTACCTTAAAACTAACATTTTTAAGTCTTAGCAACTTTGATAATTTTTATCAATTTAACGAAATTTACTGTCAGCTTGGGTCTAAAATTTTTCAAAAGAGACAAAAGGGGCACTTACTTGTAAAGAGATACGGTACAATATAAATGCACAAATATATCTAATGGATATATTTTAATTCTGTTTACAAGATTTTGATTCTTATTATAAATTAATTTAATAAAAGTTTAAAATATTTAAATATTATTTTATTTAATTTTAAGTTGTCTTAACAAATGATTTAAACTTTTTCAAAATTTCTCGATCAATTGGTCCAAATGTTTTATCAATTAAAATGTTTAGGGTCATAAAGTTTTTAAAATAAAAAATACATAAATAAATCGAAAAAATTAAATTCGAGTGAAAAATATTTTATCTAAAAACTGATTAAGTTTTCATTATACAACCTTAAAAAAAATTATTGCAGTCTTAATTTTTAATTTTTTCCTTAATATTCATCCATTGTCAATAGCGTCATTAAAAGCTAGCCTGCTTCTCTATATTAATTTTTTTATCATGTTTCTCATATGTACATACAATTAATTCAACTTTTTTTTATTTATTTATTTTGTTATCTGTACCGAGCTAAGGCTCCTTAAGATTAAAAAAAAAAAAAAAAAAAAAAAAAAAAAAAAAAAAAAAATTTAAAAAAAAAAAAAAAAAAAAAAAAAAAAAAAAAAAAAAAAAATAAAATAAAATAAAATAAGTTAAAATAGAAGAAAATTAAAATTATATATTGAAATTGAGAAAAACAGGATACATATTT
>VANL01000293.1:0-43306 GCA_006352455.1 Brachionus sp. 'Tiscar' | reverse complement strand
AAAAGTTTACCCTCAAAAGATCATTTAAAATTTTATAAAAATAAAAGTAATCCAATTTTAGTTCCATATTGATTTTTTTCTGCGTTAATAGTTCAATTGAATAAAACTTTTTCTAAATACTGTTCTTTTTCTAAAATTAAAAATTATTTTTCTAATAGAAAATTTACAAATTTATCAATTTTAAAATTGGAGATTTACCGTGATCAATAATATCAGCTCAAATTAATTTCATGAAATTTTTCTCTTTTTTTTTATAAACAATAAAAAATAATTATTCAATAAATTAATTTATTTTATTTAACTATTATTTGAATTTAAAATAAGATAAGATATTTGATTGTCAGCATTATCGACTATAGCTGACTGATTAATGAGGTCCTGTTCTTCATGATTTTTCAAATGTAGCTTAAGATTGTAGTTCATTTTAAAACCTTTGCCACAAATGTGACAATTGTAAGGTCTTTCATCGGTATGTGAATAAGAGTGAAGCTTCAAATAATCACTTCGATGAAATTGGCGTCCGCATACCGTGCACATGTATGGTTTTTCTCCAGTATGAAGTCGAGTATGTTTTTTATAATAACTTGCGTCATAATACTCTTTACCACAATAATTGCATTTATATAAACGTTCGCCTTTATGTATTCTCAAGTGAGTTTTATAATAGCTGTAGTCTTTATAATTTTTTCCACAAATATTGCATACAAAAGGTCGTTCACCTAAATAGAAAAAAATAAGATCTAATTTAAAATGGTCAAAATTTAATCAAAATAAAAAATAAATTATATTTTTGTGACAAAACAACTGATCACCTGACAAATAAAATATTTTAGTGAAACAAATTAAATTAAAAAATATTAAAAAAAGTCAAAATTAAGTAAAATCTTGAATCAATTTTCATTCTTTATATTTCCTGTTTATTTTTAAATAAGTGAAAATACTTATTTTTTGTTTTAAATTTATTATCTAACTTCCTTTCTTTTAAATATACTTGCCACTTTTAAATAGTTTAAATAGAATTTTAGAAATTCTAATTTTATTAAAAATTAAAGATTAATAAAAGAGTTCTGATTTATATCAATTTGTAAAAAAATCACAAAAGTCAATTATTTTGTGTTGCATCCCAAGCTCTGACCCTTTTTCTTTGCCTACGTGGTTTCGGCTTTTGACCTATAACTGAATCAAAAAATTTTCTGGAATAACTGTTAGCTTTTGACTAACTTCGATCGTTTTTTGGAAGCTACGATTTTATATTCATCTTGGTCACTTTCATTTTCATTGTCACTTTCTTCTGGTTCAGGCCCATAATATTTTGATTTTTATAAATAATATTTTCAATTTCGATTTCGATCATTTGTTATAATTTAAGAAAAATAAAAATACAATTGAGAATTTAATATGTATTTGAAAATAAAACATAATTAATATTTGTTAGGAAAATTTAGAAAAATTTATGATATCAGTAAAATTAGTGATGCAATCAGAAATTTTGATGAAAAAAAATAAATAGCCTTAATTTTTTAGCAATTTTATTTTTTTGTTCATTAATTAAAAAAAGAAGAATATTTTACTAACCGGTGTGAAGACGTATGTGTCTTGTAAGATGAGCATCTTGAGTAAATTGTTTGCCACAAAATTGGCATGTGTATGGTTTTTCGCCTGTATGAAGCTGAACATGCGAAACAAGATTGCTAAACGAGGCACATTTCTTTCCACATTGCCAGCATTCTGGTCCATTACCTGCATGCTTGTGTAAATGAACTAAAAGCTCGGCTTTTGTACGACAAGTTTTATTGCATTCTAAAAGCAACAAAATTTTTTTTTAGACAATTATTATTTTATTTGAAATTTTTTACTATCACAATTTAAATTTGTTGTCGGAGTGGCTTTGCTTTTGGTATATTTTCTTCTTGGCTTGTTTTGTTTTTGCTTATTCTGGTTCGATTTAAGCATTTTTTCTATCTGAATGTCTTCTTTGTCAATTTCAGAAGAATCATCTCTAATTTTTGCTATTTGGCTATTTTTCTGCTTCATTTTAGCAACTAGTTTATTATTATAGTATAAACAATTTGACTGTTCAGAATCAATTTCGCACTCATCCGATTCATCACTAAGATCAAATTCATTTTCATTTAGAAAAAAACTGCTCACTCCGTCATTTAATTTCTCAAAATCTTCTTCATCGGAAAATTTATCTTCAACATTTTCATCTTCAAAAACCTGTTCAATTCCTGTGGTATCAGCTGAATTATCCAAGTTTTCTTTTATGTTTACATTATTTAAACATGAATCATTTAGTTCTTTATGTTCAATAAGATCTTTTAACTGATAGAATTTTCTTAAACAATTTCTGCACTTGAGCTGTATATTTTCATCTTTACAATTATCTAATAGAACAAAGCAATTCAGCATTTGATCAATATTATTTTGCCAATTAGAAGGGCAACTTATGGCATATGTTACCAAATTAGAATCTCGAGTTTGATTATCTGATTCGTTTGTTAGAGAATTTTCGCTTTGATCATTGATAAAATTAGGCTGTTCATCAAAAACATAATTATTGTAAGCTTCGAAATTAATTTGATCCAAAATTTGCGATGCTTGACTAGCATTATTTTCAAATGAATTTTCTATTGAATAATTTTGAATTATATTCGAGTTGATCATGGATGATGCTGTAGTATTTATATCAAAGTCCTTTTGGGCTTCTATAACAATCAAATTGTTCAATTGTTCATTGGATAAATTTGTCTGATTTTCGGTAATGTTCAATTCTGAATTATTTTCTAGTAAAATTAAATTCTGATTTGGTTCTCTGTGCTCTATATTGGGAATATTAATCTTTTTTGTTGTGTAAATAATTTCCTTAGAGCTGCTATTTTCAGTGGAACATTTTGTATTCTTTTGAGGGGATGATCGTTGTCGGGTTGATTTTGAAAAAGTTGATTGTATGGTCTGATTAGTGAGACTGAGAGATGATATTATGTTAGGATATGAATTAATTGATGTGGACAAAAGTGAATTTGATGAGACTAGGGGTGAATCTATGTGAGACAATAAAGCAGACATTATGGTGTAATTATTTGGTGATGTGTTATTCAATATGGGTACTGAACATTTAGCATAATTATATAATTTGGATTCCATTTTTGAACTTAAATAACTAGTTATAATCTGTTGATATTTCCCTTTTGACCATATTACAAGCCATTGGAATATTTTTATTGAAATAAATTTAATAAAAAACATTTATTTATAAAAGATAAATTAAAAAAAAACAATATTTAAGAAAAAAATTACCAACATTAAATTTTTCTAGTATGGTATGGAACATTTTTGTTAAAAAAATTAATTGTTCAAGCTTAATCTTCTATAAATTGGTAGATTCCATTTTTTTCAATTCTGGAAATAATTCATCGATCAAAGCATCTAGTAGTTGATACGTCAACTAAATTAAAAATAGATCATCTAATTATTTATATATAATGGATTTTAAACTTGATTAAAAATTTTTAAAGGTCTTGGACAATTAATAGCTCCTTTTATTTAATATTAATCAGCAAATTTTCTCTATTAAAATATTATTTATATACATTCATATTTCGCTTTTTTATTTTTTACTTAAATTTTCGTAAAATATTGTAAATTTTCAAAATTCAAAAAATCATATATTCACCAAATATATTTTTATTTTTTTATCTTCAAAATTTTACAAACATTTTATAAGGTGATGGTTAAACAAGTTCTGCTTAGCATTAAAATATAACTCTGCATAAAATTTTATATTTAAAAAATGTTTTAATTATTAATTAAAATGTTGAGAAAGATCATAAAAATTTGATCATAAGTTTCAATTTGTCACTTTCCTACTCTTTTTCGCTCTTCTAGTAAAGCTTATGGTTTATAATACATATAATAGGTTTGGTCAAAGTTGAAGTCTGAAACGGACTGTATTTTTCTAAAAAATGAGCTTTTCTTTAATGATTACAAGTAGTATAATATTTTAATAAATGATATCTGATTTTATTTTCGTATAATCATAATTAAAAATTGTCTCTAATTTGTTAAAAGCTCTATGCAAAATTTTCAAATAAAATAATCATAAAATATATCTACTGAAAATTTTTTAATCAAGATTGTCTTTAAATAATTTGTTTATTAATCAAAATTTTATCTAAATTGGGATTTAAAACTTGAATAAAATTTTGATTATTATTTTCTTACGTGTTTATTCCATATCGGGTATTGAAAAGCTTCTAGAAATGATTTGGATCCATTTTGAATTATCTCTTTGGTTGATGAAAATGATGCTAATAATTTTTAAAATAAAATTTTTAAAATTTAAATTAAACAAATAATTTACACAAATAAATTGGATTCAATAAATTCAAGATAAAATTGTAGACAGAATCAAAAGCTTTGCTGTAAAGCTCTTCAGGAGTTTCTTCGGAATCAGCACTTTCAAAAATTAAAGCATCTATTTGATTTATGTAATTGCTAATTGACTCGGGCTCATTTTGAGTTTTAAAATTAGTGAATATAGTCCAGAAAACAAATGAGTTAAGAGAGTTTTCGTAGAAATTTCTCAGTGAAAATACTAAATTTGCGAGCCAATGTGGAATTTTGAAAATTTCTTTTACTTTATTTTAAACAATTAATAAAAATTAAATCTATAAAAAAAAATAAAAATTTACTTAAAAATATAAACGATTCAAATGGAGTGACAAAATTGCTAAAAATCTTAGGATCTGTTTGAAAATTCTGTTCTAATAAAGTTTTTGAACCAGGGTTTTGAAATATTGGATTGTTTAACTAAAATGAATGTTTAGAAATAATTATAAAAATTCTATAAAAATAAATATAAAAAAAGTACCAGCTTTATGACTGTATCTTTAGTTTGATTAGGCTTTTGAGTTTCTCTTGGCTTTGATTTTCTGACAGACTTTAGTAAGTTTATCAAAAATGGATCCAAAGACTGGCCTCGTTCGACCCTTAGTTTATATGGTACTCCTTTTACCATTTTACCAATGTTTGTTATATCATTAAATATACTCGAACTAAAATCAGTGCTATTTGGATCTAGAAAACTTTTAATTAATTGACTCATTGACAAAAACGGATTTGACAATAAACTCTGTAAATATTTGGCAAAATCTTTTTTAACTGAACTAAGATAGTCAAGATTTTTCGAATTATTAAAAAAAACACTGCGTGGCTTAGATGGTAATTGAACAGTTATTGTATTTGGATTGTTCACATTGTATTCTTGATCATTTATAAGTTCTCCATGAAATTCTTTGAGTTTACTGTCTAACACATAAAATTCGTCATATTTTCTCTTGACAGACCAATGAGGAGCTTCATTAAAAAAGTCGCCTTGACTTTTATGGTCAATATTCCATACTTGAACTACAAATACAAAACAAGCTTTATTCGATTTGTCTACAACCTCTTCTATTTGATCAATTGCTATTCTTAAATTGCTTAGGTTTATTTGATTCTCTTCCAAATCTGACTCGGAATCTTCTTCTTCATTTTCGGATTTTTTTTCTATTGAAACAGATTCGCTTCCATACGCAAATTCATCATTAATTTCATTGATCAAATCAAGTCTAATTTGAGGTCCTGGCTTAGCAAGTTCATCTTCGACAATATTAAAATCTAGTTTATCAAATTCATCGTCGTTTGTTTCTTCAATTTGATCTGTTTTGTCTATTGAAAAATGGTTCTCATTTAAGCTTAACTCTTCACTTTCATTTTCATCAAAAAACAAAGAACTGTTGTCGTTTTCAGATCTATTTTCCATAGTTTTTTCTTTATTCTTCTGGTTTGGTAAATTTGAATAAATTTTACGCAGACCAAAAAAATTTTTGTACATCTAGAAACATTAGATTAATAATATTTTCTTTTTTTCTTATATAATCTATATAAATTTTACATATTCACTTTTAATGAATTGTTCATAATAAAAATACTTCAAAATTTCATATAAAGTGTCGTGAATGCTGTTTAAAATGAAAAAGATAAAATTTTTAATTTTCTACAATTAAGAAATAAAAAAAATTAATTTATTCTCTTACTCTTTTAGTTTTTTTTTTAGATTATTTCCATTTCTGTTTGCTTCAATTTCGTCCATTAGATCGTTCATTATTTTATCAAAATCATTTTTATCATCAAAAGCTAAAGATTTAAGCAAATTATTGTTCATTTGACACCAATTTTTAATCTCTTCAATTTGTGAGTTAAAATTCGGATTATTTTCCGATTCATTAATATCACCAAAATTTTGAGCAATATCTCCTTTTATTTATAGTTAAATTTATAAACTAATCAAGAAAAAATGATTACTTATCATAAGATAAAACTGAAGTATAGCTAATGAATTAATCGAAGTTAGATAGTTGATAAAAACATGAAGAAGATCATTGTTCTCAATAATTTCATCAAAATTTGGCGCTAGAATCTTCAAAAATAAAAAATTTTTTTTTGTAAAAAAATAGAATAAAACTTAAAAATCAAATTACTGATTTAAAAATTCGACCATTCATTTGACACCAATGTCTCAGCAACTGAACATTGCCATTACTATTTTCTTTAAAGTTGAGATTGCTATTTTCACCATTATTTTTATTAATTTGAAATAGTTTTGCTATGATTTTATTTATTGAGTTGGGTTCAGCTAGACTGTCCAAACCTCTAAGCATCAAATTAATGCTCATTATTTCTTCTAATAGTTCAACAGCAGGTCTTTTTCAAATTGATAAAAAAAATTTTTCTATATCATTTATTAAATTAATACCTGCATTTAAGTATATGGTCGGGCAATAGATTACCGAGTACTTTTTTGCTAATTTGTTTTATATACTTCATTTCTTCGTCCCGAGATATTAAGGCTACGTGAATAGCCTTGTTTTCTCTAGCTTGCTGTATTTTTTCAAATAATATGAACTGGTTTGCTAAACGTTGTTCACATTTTTCATATAAAATAGAAGTATCATTGAATTCTGAAACATGGTTGTATAAAATGCTATTAACTCGGAACGTAATAAAGTGAGTCCAATCAACCTGCATACGAAAACGAAAAATCAATCAATTTTTTTCTTTAATAATTTTAATTTAAACAACTTCTTTAATTCTCAAAATCAAATTTGCAAGTATGTGTCGAAACAATGATTTAGTTTCGTAAATTAGACCATCATCGACTGATATTTTACTGTACCAGCATAGGACAAAATCTTGAACTATCTTGGATAAAATCTAAATAAAAATTATTCAAAAAATTTCTTCAAAAAGTTAAATAATTTAAAATACATTTTCAATTGATTTATCAACAATATCTGACAGAAAAATAGTTTGCCAAGGATGCGAACGTTTAAAATTGACTGAAAAATTATTTAAATTGTTTTTGTTTAATGGCAAAGCTGAGCTTGATACAGATCCTTTCAGGTTAAGTAATTTTTTGGTTATTTCAGGGTCGATTGATGTTAAATGAGGTTTGAATTTTTGTTTTGGAATTTCTCTATAAGGACCAATTTTTATTCTTTGGGAGAAAATTAAAAAAAAAATTTAATTTTCATCAAGTATTTACTTTTTTGTTAACTTTGCACCAAAGTATCCGACAAAAGCAAAGCTTCCAGTGATCAAAAATCTAACAATCCTGGTTTTTAATTGTAAAATTTAAAATTTAAATTTACCCATTGAGTTAAATTTACCCAAGTTGATAAGAAAAAAAAATTGACAAAAATAAAGCTAAACAAGCATTTAACCAAATCATTAAAATTCTAAATTTAAAAGTTCAAATCAGATGGTTAATTAAATCAATATTAATTTTTTTTAATAAATAAGTTATCTTATGTCTAAAGCTTTAGAAATTTAATTATAAAAATTTGATTAATCAGCTTTTGTAAGGATTTTTATATCCTTATTTAAATAAATATTTAAAAAAATAAAGATTTTTTTTTTATTTTAATACTAAAAACAAAAAATAAACTTTAATCTTTTATCTTTTTCTCGGCAAAATTTTTTTATACAACATAGAAGTAGTTGTTTTACCCGAATTATTTTCTGAATAATTTTGTGAATATTTTTCATCATACTCTTGTTCTGGATCTATTTTGGTCTATAAAAACAATAATTTAAAAGAATATTAAAAGTAATAAATAAATTTACTGTTTTTAAATCATAAGTTTGATCAAGTTTATTTAACGACTCAAGTCGTTTAGCTCGTTCAGCTAATTCTTTGTATTTTTTAGCTCTTGCCTTATTCATTTCTTTGACAAATTCATCATCAACCCAATCTGGTAAGTTAACATTTTCGAGTTGTTCTTTGGTCAAACGATTCGACTTGCGTCCCAACAAGGCTTCATGTGTATTGAACTGTTCGACAGGATTGAAGTTTCGTCCTTGATCGTAGTCTTCGACAAAAAATCTATGCTTATTTTGTGGCATCTCTCCAATATCGATTAAATGCATCGAGTTTTTAAGTTTTTCTATTTTCTGCTCAATCATTTAAATCTATGAGTTTTATCCGTATGGTTAAAAAATACCTTTTGTTCTATTTGATGTTTAAACTTTATGTAATTTTTATCCTGAGATTTCATTAGTTTTATCTCATCCTCTGTAAATTCTTTGTATGGGTTTCTAAGTTGATGAGAGCCTTCCTTTAATTACGTTTAACATCTACGCATTAATTCAAAAACTAAATTACCTTCATTTGGGTCTTGGCCATGTTAAAATAGAATTCATCTGGATTACGTTCAAGCGCTTTCCGCTTTAAATTTATGATAACATCTCGTTTTTTTTGAAAATCACTAAAAATTATTTAAATTAAAAATTTTCATTTTTCATTTATTTTTATTAATAGTTTCTTACACAGCTCTGAGTTTGTAGTCTTTTTTCTTTTCAAGTAAGCCTAGGTGTTCTCTTTCTTTGACCTTCGAATTAATTTTTTATAAGATTAAAATCGATTATTGCTTAGTACCTGAGCTCTTTCTTTGTGAAATTTTTGTCCAGCTTTAGATGCTTTTTTCCATGAAGACATGATTAATTTAATGTTTGATAATTTTTTTAATTACAAACAATCTAATTTTCAATTTGGTTCTTTTTATTAAATGTGAATAATATGGTAAATGTGTTTTGAATTATTTATCTTTTAAAACGAGCTTATTATAATTTATTCTCTATGTATAATACTTGAAAATTTAAACTTTATTTATAATTTATTATATTTGCAAAATGCAAGGTACTTTTTAGCTGAAATAAATGTGAAAATTGAAATTTTGACTACTTAGTTTCGTTTATATTATTATTTTTTTTGTAAGATTTTGTTAAGTTTTTGGAATAAAAAGTATTTTAAGATTTTAAAAATTTTATAAAATTTCAAGTTTTTGAATTTATTTTTATTGAACTTGGAATAAATTTTAAATAAGTTCTTATTTTTGCGGAAAAATAACTTTCATAGTCTTATTGGCTTTACCAAATATGTAAATTTTTGAGGCATATTTTTAAAATTCTTCAAATCCTATGTTAGCGTAAGCTGATCTAAATTAACGTAAAGATGGGCGTTTTTGAAGGAAATTTGGTCGAATATTTTTTTGGTTTAGGAAAAAAAATTTAAAAAAATCAGTAATTTTTTTTTATAAATAAATATTTTAGATTTTATTTTTTTTTGCCAAACAAAATATGCATTTCAAATCAATATTTAAAAAAAGAATCTTTTTACATCTTTCTTAATATAAATTTGTATTTCATTTACTTATTTAAATTTATATATTGGATTTAAATAAGTAAATAGATAACTGTTAATGTCTTTGTATGTATAACAAGATTTACATGCATCTAACTAGCATAGATGTCTTCCTAGAAAGACGTCTTCGCTAGCCTGCGTACCCTAGCTTCTTATCAATATAATTTAAAAAAAAAAAAATTTAAATAAAGTAAAAATTACGATCTAAATACAAATCAAATAGGTTTCTTAAAAATACAATTATCATATAAAATTTATCATTGAGTCTACCAAGCCAAGATTCACACATTTAAATATAAATTCAGTCAGCTCAATCGAAGTTTTTAGTGCATGTTCAATAATATCAATGTAAATTTTTTTACTATTCTTCTGAAGATTGCAGTTGCAGTTGTTTATATAAAATTTGTGGACCACACCTTTAAGGTACATTAACATATCACAGCATATAAAGAAAATTCATATATATTTGCTCAACTAATTCCAGTCAAATACCAATATCTCCATTTAATTTTTCTGAAATTAAAAAGATATCCTACTTTTGGGTACGACTTTTCTTTGATTCTGGCCAGTTGTTTAAAGCCATAAAGTCAAAGTCTTGTGGAAAAGTCTTTAGACTTGATTTGCTTTAATATAATACATTGAACGGCAAACGGCAAAATTTTTAAAAAATAAAATTTCAAGTCAGCTAAATGATTCCATAATTTTTAAGAATTTAAAACGACTTTTTTTTTCTGACTTGTACGCAAGTCTGATTTTGGTTAGCAAATTATTACCTAATCTCCTATTTTGAAATCAATTTGTTTTTGTTTAAGCTCATAGATGGAAAATAAAATGCAAAAGTTGGTGCGAAAAAAAAATCACAATAAGTTTGAACTAGACATTTTTGCTTCATAAAAATTTTTTCAGTATATTTCCATTTTTACTCAACAAAATTACTGGCATTAGCAGAACCAGAAGGCCTAAATATTCTAGGAAGACATATTCTATATTTTTTGCATTTTTGAATTTTTTATTAAATAAAATAAAAATTATCCAAAGTTCTTTTCTTTGCAAAAAGGAAGCGCAGCAGATTTACTGGAATTTTCAATGTTTTAGAAAATTCATAGCATTTATTAAGGAGTATTTGAGATTGACAAGCAGAGAGAGAAAAAACCAAAATGTCATCACAATAGGCTTTAAGTGAGAGATTTTTTATATTTGATTCGGCTTGAATTATAAACACAGGCTTGAAACTCCAAACATTATATTAAAGTTATTTTAAAATTTAATAATTTTTTTTAATTTTTTTAAGTTAATTTCGTTTTAATTTTAAGTATTAATTTAACATTCAGAATTTAGATCTAAATAAAATAAATTAATTGTTTTATTTGTTATTTTAAACTGATAGTTTTGTCATCATATTCAATTTTTTATAATTCCATAATAATTCAAACGAAATCTGACCTGTAATATAATTTACTACGTTTAGATGATTATTAATAATTATTACTAATGAATATGGTACGCATCGACATACGGTAGGTTATCTTCTTTTGGGATGATGAAACCTGTAATTTTTTAGCTAAATTCAAGATACATGAGAAGAAGATAATTAGTAATTTATTTTTTTACTATTTAAATTTAATTTAATTTAAATTAAAACAATTTTTCTAAACAAAGTATACAATTAAATGGTATACAACTAAATGGGAAAAAATTAATTCTTAAAAAAGAATAAAATTTTTTCCGATTAAATTTAAAATCAAGCTATATGATTCAGCTATTTAATAATCAGTGAAACTTGAAGTTAGCTTTGATATTTCTTAATAAAAAGCTTAAGATAATGAGTCAAACATTTATTCTGACGCCCGCAAAAAAAATATTTGCATAATTAGCTTAATGATCTTTTCAAATTCGTTAATATTTAGGATCGTTAGGACTGTAAACAATTTGCTTCCTAATTTCTTTTATATTTTTTCTATTAATGTTCAAAAATAACTTTTTTTTTTATTATTTTATGAAGAGAATTAATTTACATTTCAATGAAAATTTTTATTTATTATATCGGGTTAGAAAATTTTTTAATTAAGTTCCCAAAAATAAAATATAAAAAAGCTAAATGGCTTCAAAAAAAGAAATAAAATTTAAATTCAAGTATTTGATGATTTATTTAAATTTATTTGTTTAGTATTTTTTAAAAATTTAGGTTATTAAATAATTGTACCGTTAAGAAAATTCTTGAGAAAAAATCTTTTTATTAACAAATTTAATTGTTATTGTTTTCAAATAGAATCTTGTTAAAATCAAAAAATTTTGAGTGATTTGATGAAGAACGTTTTTCATTCTTCTAAAAGAAATTAAATTTTGAATATCTAACATTATTTCGATTACTTTAAAATAAAATAAAATTTCTTGTTTTCATTTTTCAATAAAAATGAATGAATAACAATCTTGGACCCGAATTTTACTGATTAAGTGTACATACCACAGTTACCATAGATTGGATCCTACTGTTTCCCATCTTCGCAAGTCTAGCTTGCTAGCTTATTGTAACTTATATTATTACTATTTTTAATTAAAAACATTCTTCTAGCTATTATATTTTTAAAGTGACTTTTTTAAGGAAAAATATTTTTAATAAAAAAAAAATTTGATAAATCCTGCTTCTTGTTTATCTGAGGAAATCATATAATTTTTCAAATTTAGTGTTTAAATAATTATAAAAATGACAGAAAAATATTTAGAACCAAAGGTTTTGACAGGCTTGTAGTCGATTTTAAACTCAATTTATTTTGTCTTTATTTTTTTTACAGATAAAAGTTTATTTAGCTAATTTTGAAGAACTTGTTTAAAATCAATTCTCAAAATCATTATTTTTCCTAATTCATTATTTAACATGAACTATTTTCTAAAGAAAAAAATCAATTTGGAGATAAAAATTAGAAGCTTCTATTAAGAATTTTTTTTCACTTAATTTAGCATACAAATTCCACATTTTTCAAAAAAATTATTAATATATTTTGGTTGTAACAAACGCTTTTGTTTTGATAAATTAAAGCTGATATTTTGAGTGTTAAATTAAATAATTTAAGAAAAAAAATGATCCTTGTTAAAATTTATTGTTAAAAACTATTTATAAAATTGAAATTTAACAAAAGGCGTCAATATTTTTTTACATAAAAATAAATTAATTAATATTTGATAATGTTATTATTTTCTTTAATTTCTAGTAATCTAACGATTAAATCCAATCACATACTGGATTATTAAACCAAATAAATGAAATGACGATGTTTTTATTTGGATTATTGGCCTATTTTATAGCTACAACATCAATTTTTGAATGCAAATCATCTAAATCAGAAATAAGTGATTTAGATTTAAATTCAAGAAATAAATTCATAGAAAATTTTTTTGATCAGTTATCAAAGAAAAAACAACTAGAAAAAAACCTTTTAAGATTATTTGAAAGCTCAAATAAAAGCTATGATGAGAATGAAAGTTCAATCATTAGAATTCCACATAAACGATCAAGAAATACAAGAAAACATAAATCTCTAATTCATAATGGCTATAGCTTGGATATGAATATTGAAAATTTTAAATCCTTGGTAGGTAATTTTAAATTCCCTATGAATTTAAATAAAGAACAATTTTAATTGATTTTTTTTAAGAGATATTGCTATTTCAATGAGGTGTGTAAGAATAGATACAAACCATATTTTGAATGCGTTTGTCCTAAGTCAACTTTGTGTACTGGTCAAGGAGGACTATTTGAAGGTACATGCACTAATCATTTAATGCCATATGTATGGGTCCAATCTGCAGATGAAAGTCAATTAAATAGATTTTAATAATATTTAATTTTATATTATTTTTTTATTTTGTGTTCAGTGTGAAAAAATTTTATTTATTATTAAAATTTCAAGATTTATTTATAAAAAAAAAAATCAAAAAAATGTACACCTTCAATTTGATCAATAAATGTTTAAATAATTTTTTTATTTTTATTAAAAATAAAATGGAAAGAAAAAAACTTGAGATTAAATTTTTTTGAAAAAATCAAAAATCAATTTTTCAGTTTCTTGAAATGCATTTTTAAAAACTAGAGGTTGACTGAAATATCCATGAATTGTTCCCTTTAATATTCCCAAATAAGATTCAATATTGTTTTCAGATAGTTTTTTATGATAAAAAATTGAGTGATCAACAAGAGGATCCAACTCGGCAGCTATGATTAAGCATTTCGGTAAATTTGAAAAATCAGAATACATGATCGGAGAGAGATGGTCAACGTATTTTTCTGGTTCTTCAGTCAAATTTTTTGTAAAAAATTCGATGACTTCGGGTACAAGAAAAAAGCATTCTTTAGTAAACTCTTTAACTGATTTGTAGTCATCAGAAAAATGCACACATGGATAAATTAGAATTTGATAGTCTAAATGATGTTTGAGCTCGTGAGCTATTATTGATGCCAGTTGGCCGCCAGAGCTATCACCACAAATTCCAATTCTAGTTGAAGGAGATCCAAGATCGTGTTTATTTCTAATAGCCCATTCAACTACACTTTTGCAATCTAAGTAGGGAATAGGATATCTTCCCTCATCTGGACACCTACGATATTCGACTGATAACCAGGTTGAATTTGTTTTTCTGGCCAAAAATCCTACAGTATTGCTGTGAGTTTCTCTAGATCCAAGACAAAATCCACCGCCATGAAAAAATACTGTTATCGTACTTTTATCAGAATTCTTTGGAAAAAATTTTCGAACAAATATTTTATGTCCATCATCTGGATTTACAACCTCTATATCTTCTATATCAATATCTTCAAAATTGACTATTTTTCCTAACTGAATTGCAGCTTGGTCTTTAAGCATTCTTACAAGACGAAGATCTGCTCTTAAAATATCAGCTGGTCGAGCTATTTTAAAAGATTGGATAACATATGCTCTGGACTCATCTGATAAGCGTTCATCTAGTTCGATATCCATTTTAATTTAATGCAAATTTGATGAATGACACCCTGAAATTCAGCTTTTTTTAAGCGTCTTTTTTTTTTGAATACAAAATTTTGTCCTAAATTTTAATAATAAATGAATATTCACTAAAAAGCGCCCTTTTATCATTCAAGATTTGAAAGCTATTTAAAATTTAGGATACAAAAATTTTAGACGAAATTAATAATATAATTTTGCGTCTTATAAAATTTTATTGCATAATCAGGGTACTTTTTTAAAAGAATCATTATTTCTTTGTTGATTTAGGTAATTAAGAAATAAAAAGTAATTTTTCATATCTAAATTTTAATTTTAAGATAAAAATACGCATAGACATTGTAGCTAAATAGTTATTAAAAAAAGTCAATTATATTTGATAAGAATTCAATTAAAAATATAAAAAAATAACTTAAGTGTTTTTAAATTTAACATATATCTTGGCGATATTTCACTTTTTTAGATTAATTAATAGATTATGTATTCTATAATTTGATATTCTATATTTTGAAAATATGTCTCTCTTGATTATTAACTAGTTTTGCTGCATTAGAAAAAATCATCATTTTTGTTTCGTTTCTTCTAAAAGATTTTTATAAAAATTCATTTTTTTTTATTGTAATTTGAAAATTTAAATATGATAAAATTCTTGTTTCTTTTTCAAAAAAAAAATTATTAAAATTCAGAAAAAAATTATTTCTCAGTAATTAAATCATTTAATGTTAAAAATTCGAAAAATAAAAAAAATTAAAGTTGAATAACCAAATGTAACAAAAAAAATTTAAACTTTTTGAATTTTCAATATTTCTCCCAAAAACTAATCTCATTGTCACTATTGTCACTATTGAGCATTAATTTTTTTTTCAAAAAGCTATTTAAATTAATCTTGCTTTGCTTGACAAATTCATTTTCTTCAATTTTTTTAGATTATTTTTTAAATTTTCCCATTTTGGATTCGAATTCATTTTTTGAAGGTTCATTTTGAAAAAAATTTTTAATAAAGGAAATTAAACTTTAAAATTTTTATTACTTTCTAATTAATTTGATGAAACGTTAGCTTTATAACAATTTAAAATTCTGCTAGCGCCAAAAGATGCTGTTGGCCGCGAGGGAAAGTTTGCTTTTTCTCTACATCTAAACAATTTTTCTTGTACTCAATTCTTTTATCTATCAAATTATGATATTTGAAATTTTTTAAAAGTTTTTTTTTACACCCGGACATCAAAACGGCCAACATCAAATTTTGGCGGTCCTGTGGCCGCCACTGACTGTACCCAACACTAAATTCTGCAATTTTTTCTCAAGTTTTTTTGGAAAAATTCACAACTCTAAATAGTACAAAGACACTTTAAAAAAATGCCAGAACTATATATATCACAAAATATAGTACAAAAAAATTTATCTTTAGTATTTTTAGACTTTGAAGACATTTAAAATCAACTGTTGTTTAAAAAAAATTGTGACTTTTTCAAAATTAATAAAAAGTAGTTTAGAAAAATAAGTTTCCTAAAAAGATATCTGAATTTATTATAGCTTGATATATATTTTTTTTAATATTGAATACCAAAATTTCAGTCATTAGTTCTATTTAGTATTATTATGTGTAATGTTTTATTTTTATTTTTAACATTTTTTTTTAAAATTAAATTATCATTTAATATTGAAGAAAGTATCCATTCATTCATTGAATTATGATAAATTGAAAAAAATTTAATCAAAATTTTATTCAAATTAAAAAAAAATAAAACAAAACAATTCGAATCAAATTTAAGAACTAAAGACTAGTCTTTAAGAAAACAAGTTAGATTTATTCCTTTTAATATACTTCTGCCATGATTAAAACTGATAGGGCTGACCATCCAGTGAATGGATGAGAACCTTGTCCTTTTCCGGTTACATCATTATAATTTTCCCAAATATATCCAGTTGTTTCATAATTTCTAACGATATTGTTGATAAGATTAGCTCTTAATTCAGTATAAATCTTGGCTGCTTTTTCTTTATGTGGACCCTCTAAGCTAGAATATTGTTTCAAAGATTTGAGAGTTAAATAGTTGATATTAATCCAGATAGCGGATCGCCAATAAGGTGGATCGTGTTCAGTATTTCGTTTTTCATAAAGAGGTGCATTTTTTGCTAATGATCGAATGCCAAAGTTTGTCCATAAAAGCTTTGGGTCTCTCAACTGGTCTAAGACATGTCCTAAATTATCAGACTGTGGATCAATTAATTCTAAAATTAAAGGAAACAAAGACACATAGCCGACACTGTTGACATATTGGTATTTGGGTTCAACTTCAACCAAACGGATCATGGGCATTGATTCTGGAGGAGTTCGTGGATCAGTTGGCTTCATTCTAATTAGTCTTATTTTATCCGAATGAAGCCCATAATCGGCATATTGTGACCCAGACCAATGTAGTTGATCTAATAGTTTATTATCTCTTAAAACATGATAATGATTTTGATAGCTTTTAACTTTTTGATTGTTTTTTCCAAGTACCATTTCAGACAAATCTCCCATAACTCTTGAAGCTAAAGTCATCCAACATCTCAAATCTAAATGTCTCTCTTGATCATTGGGATGAGAAGCCCTGGGAAAGTCATCGAGTCCACTAGTTAATGTTTTAGGATTTAACTCACTTTTTGAATCACTCACTCGACCTCTCCACCGATAAGTAAATGCCATTTTTCCAATCTGAGTATTATTAAACCAATCGTACCAATGGTTCAAACGATTATAGATTTTTTTTAAATAAATATAATCAGGATTATTTTCATGAGATTTTTCATTTGTATTCAACACTCGTTGATTTACCCGATGAATTACCTGAGATAAAGGCAAATAAAGTGTTGGCGGATTGGCAAATTGATTATTTTGAATCCAAAATTCAGACGGAACTTTAGCTCTAGCCTCATCACCAAAAATAACTTCTCTTGGTATCCATCCTTCAATGTTCATCAAGTCTAACCAATGACCAATTATGTCTTTTGTGATGTCTAGGTCCCATTTTGATATTAAAATGTTGTGAAAACCTTCATCCCATAGAAAGCCTCGAGGGAAAAATGATCGTGACGGAACTGCAGTGTATAAATTAGCGGGCCAATAAAGTACTGGATCTTTACTGCTTTGAGAGCGAACAATTGATTGTCCAGTAAAAAAGCCAATTCCTCCAAGCATGTTACTTAAAGCACACTGAGCACTCAATATTGCTGATGTTGAGAAATTTTTTTCCTTTAATTTGAAAATATCCTCAAATTTGTCTGAAAATTTTGAATGATATTCAACCAAAAGTGAATCAAATTCAGAGCCTGAAAGCTCATTTGGTTCCGGCTTATTATTTTCTTTTAGCTCTTTCCTAAGACTATCTGATTCAAATATTATTTCAAATTCCAACGGAAGAAAACCACTTATTTGATAGGCAATAAAATTAGAATCCTCAATTGGAGAGCTTCTTTCTGATTTAAGTCCAACATATTCTTTAATGTCTCCAGTTTTTGTTTTTAATCGATCAAAAAATCCATCTTTTAGAAGAGATTCTTTTAAATGAGCATTTGACACGTTTCCAGTTGCTTGATTCAAAAATATTTTTTGGTTTTCATTTGGCATAAGTTTAATCTTGGCCACAAATTTTCCAACATCTTCAGTTTCTCCTCTTAAAATCGATGAAATAGACGATACCTTTTTGGTACTTTGAATCCATCCAGTGTACTCGGTGGAAAAATAGAAAATCAATGATACAAACTGAGAAGGCTGTTCGGCACTAAATGAATAAGCTTTTATTCGGGTGGTCCAGTCGCCTCCATCTTTTCCTCCATTTCTTTTAACCCACGAAGCTCTTAAAGCATAGCCATTTTCATTGCTTTCATATACGTCATGTACACCAAAATTTCGTCCATCATGGGCTATCCAACCGTATTTTATTAGGCCATCACCTTGGTCACACCAATGTCTGCGTATAAACCAAATTAGATTTTAATAAGATTTTTTAATTTATTTGATTACCTCATTTGAAAACGTTGGCTGAACTGGTTAAACCACATGAGCCCGGCAAGCAATGGATTTGGTGATCTTGTCTTTAGACCAAAGTAAAGTTGTGGTCTGTACGTACCCCAGAATCTGTCCAAATTTTCAGCTGATTTGTAGTCACTTTCGTTAACTATTTTTGGTTCATT
The DNA here is from genome assembly GCA_006352455.1 of Brachionus sp. 'Tiscar'. NCBI lineage: Eukaryota > Metazoa > Rotifera > Eurotatoria > Ploima > Brachionidae > Brachionus > Brachionus sp. 'Tiscar'. The sequence continues at coordinate 24,409 of VANL01000293.1, read as the reverse complement.
TAACGGAATATTAACTTGGCTCGAAAGCCAATTGTTGTAATAAATCGATACACCAATTGCCATTGATACAACTACAGGAATAAGAATTAATTTATTGATCTCAGCTGACTGAGCGGTTGCTGGCCGACTAGTTTTTTTTTCCTCGCTACCAGCCCTGGCTTTTTTATTTGTCATATCTAAAAAAATTCAATATTTTTAAAATTTTAAAATTTCATTTTTTATCAAAAAGATTTTAATCTCCTTTTTTTAAGAAAAAAAATAAACATTTTTTAATTAATTGAATATTTTTTAGAATAATATTTAGTTTATATTCTACCACATAAATCGTTGAGTATCTTCATTATTCGACCATTTGAATGTTTTGTTAAAAAATAAATAAATAGTAGCCATGTTTATTAAAAAGTAAAATGCCAACTCAACAATCAGTTCTTTCCACGTATTCAAATTAATATTTAGACGATAAATGTAGAATGGTATGATAAAATAGCGAAATTCAATTAACTTCTGAGGCACTAAACAAACAAAAGTGCACAAAAAATAACTTATAAGCCAACCAACAGTTCTTCCTGCATTGGATAAATTTTTGTACATAAGATAAATCGCTGCTAAATAGACCGGTGCCAATGCATACTTAATCAACTTATGCTTTCGAATTAGTTTTGACCAAATGTAAAAGGTGTAATGACGATTGTCTGCTAAAAGAAATGGATGTTCATAGGAAAAATTATGGATAATGAGACAAAAAATTGGAAGAATCACTACAATTATTGCTTTAAAATTTACTCTAAAAAATACTAAAAAATTTTTTAACTTTTTTGAATTGAACAAAAACGTAGATGCTGTGAAAAAACATGAAAATAAACAGAAATAAAATATTTGAGTCAAATGAAAGCAAGCTTGGTGATTTGAACGGTCTCCAACAACAATTCCATTGTTAGCAATGACAAAAAATGCAAAAATAGAAACTACCATAATGTGAGGTTGCAATGATTTATAATCAAATACTTTGAATATTTCCGAATAGATTATTTTTTTTCCCATAAAATCCTCTCGGTATAATTTTTGAACAAATTTTTTTAAATCAAAATGTTTATCGAATGCTTCACTTGGAGTTTTGGTCACTAATTCGAATAAATTAGAATTTTTTTTAGACCTTTGTTGAGCCACTGCCAATAAAGTTAATTCATCAATATGTTTTTTCAATTTTGAATCTTTCTGAGTCTGAAACATTGATTCTATATTTGATAGAACTAAAAGAATAGCACAAAATCCGAGCCAAATTATATTTGTTTGTCTGTAAAGGACTGCTATGCTTCCAAAAATTGCTGAAAATTCGTATTTTGATTTCAACTGAAGATAATAGGCCATTAAAACACAAAGAGTAGAGCCTGAATCGGTGTAATATAAAAATTGAAAGAAATAATTCAACGGAAACATGCTTAGCGAAAAAGCACTCACAATGTTGAATAATAATGGTAACTAAATAAAATCCTATTAAATATTGGTTAAAAAAGTATAAATTTAGACAAGCTTCTTCAACATATTTCTTTATATTAAATGAAGAATCTTGGAAAAAGCTTACTTTTGGACCAGAAAGTCTTTTTGAATTAAAATGATTAATAATTTTAAACAATAAAATGTAATTAAATGTTGATATGACAATATTTGACAGCCTTAACCAGTAAGTGTCACAAAATCTCAATTCTTCTTTTATTTGGAAAGTTAGATTTAAAATACGACTGATAGTGCTACTGATCAAATAAAGACCTGGTAAAGTTGTAATTTTTTCATTCCACTAAAAAACAATTTTAATATTTTCTGATCGTATTAGGGTTAATATTTATCATACTTCATTATAATTTCCTAAGCAGTACTGTTGAGCTTGAGGCACATGAAATATCTCATCCATGTAAGGGGAATTAGAATACTGGTCGAAATAGTTTAGAATAAATAAACTTATTTGAAAATAGATAATTGCTGATGCGATTAGAATTATTGAACTCATCATCATTTGTATTTGTTTCAAAAGTTCAATCTTGATCAAAAATCAATTCGTGTACAGTTCGTTCTAGGTTTCCTATCTCATGTATTTGATTTTTTTATTCTAAAATTTCTAGAAATAAAAAGTTATCTTCTATTCATTCATAAATGCCATTAACCTCATATCAATATAAAAAAATTGAATCTTTAATTTTTAATATTTATCAATAATGCTTTCCTTAAATTATGCACACGTATAAGAAAATTCAAAAAAATTAATTTGAGAGTACTTTAATGCAAAAAATTAATATAAATATTTTATAGCATTTTGAAAATTTTAATTCTACAAAAAAATAATTTTATTAATTTTTTTAAATAAAGTGATTTTTGATCTAATTTTATTCAATTCTATTTTCCTAGATTCAATTCAAAATTAGATATGGAATTAGGAGATTTTGACGATGATTTTTTTGAAACAAAACCAGTTAAAAAAGCTCAAGACATAACTGAAATAATTCATAGCTATAAACCAAAAATAGTTACTTCAAAGGTTAAAAGATATTGAATATTTTAGAATTAAATATTAAATTTAAATGCAATGTTTTAGAAATTTCTAAATGAGAAGCCAAGTGAAATAGATGATTTAGCCAATTGGTTTAAAATGAAAGGGGATTTTTTTTATTCTGGTTTTGAATATGATCAGGCCCTTGAAAATTATAAACAAAGTTTAGGTTTAAATAAATTTTAAAAGCGTTCAAATTTTTTTTTTAAATCAGATTTTTTTTAGAAATTTCAGCCAAGTCCTCTTCGTTAAACAACACAATTTTTCAGCGTGAATTGCGAGAAAGTATATGCAGATGTTTTTTTAATACAAAAAATTTTGAAAGTGCTTTAGAAGTTGCCAAAAATCTTGTAATATTAAGCCTTCACTTAAGTCGAAATTATTTGACCATTAATTTTTTAAAGCAAGAAACATCAACCAATTTTGAACAATTTTCCACCAGTCTAAATGTTCACTTGAATCTTTTAGAAAATACAGCCAAGGAAAATTTAAATCAAAAATATTTTGAAGGTATTTTATGGAAAAATAGTTGTTGCTTTCTAATTAAAATTCTATTAGATACAATAAAAATTCTTTGTAAAATTCTTTTACTACATCCATTATATGTAAATATGTGGATGAAGCTATATGATTACCTCATTACCAGAGTCTCAGAATATAAATTCAAACTTTACTCCTTAATTTGCCTGCAAGTAATCAAAGAAATAAACAAGCATGGGAATAGGAATCGTAGTGAGATATATGCTAAACAAAAATTGAAACGTCAAGCATGGGTACATATTTTAAATTAAAAAAAAAAGATTAATTGCCAACGTTTTATTTTTATTTAATTGTTTTTAAAGTTGAATGAAACAATCAAAATGTTAAATTCGGCAATTATTGAAAAATATTTTTCCAACTCGGGAATGAATGTAATTGAAATTTCATAAAATAAAATTAATTTTTATTTTAAAATAAAAATTATGTAGGAAATTAACCAAAACCTGGAAACAATTGATAAATTAGATGACAATGAAAAATTGAATCAAGCGAAAGCTTTAGAAGTATATGACAATTTTTTTAACACTTGGTGTAATTTAGAGCATGATTGTTTTTTAAATGAAATAAATTTTTTTTCCTATTAAAATCCAATCTTTAATTAATTGTTAATGATGAAAATGCATAATTAATATACGACTAGAATTTTTTCAAATATTCTGGCTATAACTGGCAATTATTTAAAATAAAATATAAATTTTTTAAAGGTTTTGTTCAAAATTCAAACACGATTAAATAATGTTTCCGAATTATGTAAGTCATTATTTTTTCATATCCCAATCAGTGCCAAATCTTTTATTCTCTTATCCATCTCCCGTAAATTCTAACAATTATCAATACTCATATTATACTGCACCATATCAAAGCCCGTTTAAATCTCGATATCAATATCATGACATTCCCAGATTGGGTAAATCAAAATCATCTGCCTATTCTATTCATTCTCAGGAAAAACTAATAAAAAGCAAATCGAGAAATATTTCTGAAGAAAACCTGCTCAACAATAAGTCATCTGAAAGCTTACTAGATAAAAGTTATTCATTTGACAATTATAGTACTAAAACACGATGCTCTGAAACTAAAACAAAAAAAAAGCTTAGATTCATAGACACTTATAGAGATAAAAATTATCAAAAGGAACTTGGTAATGATAAACATTCGGATGCGTCAAAACAAGTAAAGTTCTTTTGGTTTATTTTTTTCTTATTTTTTATTTAATTCAAAGAGAAGAAAAAGGAACAAAGAAGTAGCAAATGTTGTACCAGTTTCGAATAAAAATGATGTAAATAATTCGCACGATAAATTATATAAAATAATAAGCGATAAAAATGGCTTAATTTTATTGAAAGAAGTTGTTTGATTTTAAATAAAAAAAAAATTATTTTTCCCTTCTATTTTAAAGAATAGAAGACTTTGATTTGGAATTTTTATTAATAAAATGTTCAAGTCTCTTGACATAGTGATATTAAAAATATTTTTCAGAACACAAATATTTACCAAGTTTTTATTTATTTATTTTAGTCAAATTTATTTCTCATTTAATTTTGACTAAAAAATCTAAGTTAAGACTTACAATTTTGTAAATGATGAAAAAATTTGATAACACGAATGATTCTAAAAAATTTTCAAGTTATTTATCGATTATTTATGTTTGATTTAATATGAACAGAATATAATTTAACGATAAATATTATATTTCATTTCTTGAAATAATAATAATTTGTCCCTTTTCTATCCAAGCGAATAATCTTCTTTGACACCTCAATTATTTCTCAATAGAAACTCATCTCCTATTTTTAACGATTAAGGTTTAACACTAGAAAGCCTAAGGGGTTTATTAGACCCCTTTTTGAAAATTTCAAACTTGAATATTATCTCAAAGATATAAAGTTTTAAGAAATTATTCCAAAAAAAAACTAAAAATTAAAAAAAAATTAATTTTTAAATAAATTTTGTTTATTTTTCTTGAAATTTTAATTTGAAATTTTTGTAATAAATCAGTCAGACTTTCTAGTATTAAACATGTGTCCCGTACTAAAAAGACATTTTTAAGATTTTAGCACACAAACTATTCGGCTATTATTTATTCAAAAAGAAACTGAGTATGAATTTGAAAATTATATATTAATCAATATTTTTTTTTATCAATGTTATAGAGGAAAATTGTTAATCTATATAAACCTCAAGGATTTTCTTGAATGAATAATTCATATAACTATGTGGACAAATTTACTTGTTTAAATTATATCAAAGTGACCTAATTGAAAATTAAATCTAAATTAATACCGCATTCCCTTACTTAAGTATTGTGATTCATAATTATAATAAATATAAAATAAAATTGTGTTGTACGAAAGAATGTTAATATTTGGTTTTAGATTAATAGAGTGAAGAAAAGATTTGAATATTGATATGAAATTTTTAAAAATTAAAAATATAAATAAGTAAATCTAAGATTGCTTAAAAAATATATATTTTGTATATTTATGTAAGTTATTTGATTTTTTACTAATTTAAAAAAATCATCTTAAAAATATGCTGCTTAGGATACGGATTCGAATTTCAAACTTAGTGTTTAATTTAAGATAAAATAGGTTTTATAAATTATTATTTAATAAATTATGTTTTTAAAATTTTAATTTTTTTATTTTAAAAAAAATATATTTTTATCCTTTAAATGAACTATTTTGAAAATTTTTAAAAAATTTGAATATTCGATTTTTTTTAGATAGGAACACATTGATTTTTTTTCCTTATTCGTTTCTTATGGAGCATAGGGTCATTACTTTTGACATTACATCTTTCGCTTTCACCATTGCTTCTCCCCATGTCAATCCCATTTCGGTGAGCTCTTACATGTTATTGCTGGTCGTCCTACCTTACGTCGCTCTTGAGATGTCCATTGAAGGCCTCTTTTTGGTATCTTTGTTTCTTTCATTCTAAGCACATGTCTAAGCCATCGCAGTCTTTTATTTTCAATGCATTGACTTAATGGCTGTGAATTTGTTCATATGTATAGTTCTACATTAGACAATGTCTTAGGTCAGTGAACCTTTAGAATCCTTCTCAGGTATCTAGTGTCGAAGGTGTTCAGGCATTTTCTGTCAGATCCAGATATTCCCCAACACTCACTACCGTACATTAGTCTTGCTTTTACCACAGTGCTGTACAGTTTGAGTTTTGTTTCCTTGCTGTAGATGGTTGATTTCCATCCTGTTCGGAGTCTAGCAAAGGCACTTTTTGCTTTAGCAAGTCTATTCTTAGAACATATTGATTAGAATAAGAAAAAAAAACTGACAAAATGTTAATTTTATTCTGACCACATGCTAATCGACATTGTCAAAATTAAGTCCGTCATTAAATTAAAAATATTCAAAAGACTCTTAAATATAACAAACATAAACCAAGACCATACACTTAATCCGTAGTAATTTAATTTTTTATTCATGATTTATTATAGCTAACCTTAAATTTCGATTTTAACCGAATGGCCAAGATAATTATAGAACTAAACTAAAAACATTTCTTAATTACACTTACTGTTCTTTCATACATTATCTTTTAATTTTAGAATATTTTTTAATAATTTCTCACTTAAACGCCATTTAAGTTATTCTAATTGACAAATCTAATGTACTCGTTTTAATTCTTGTAGAAATTATTAACACAATTAGTAATGCTCTAACTTTAATTCAATTGACTCAAATAAATTCACTGAACTGACTATGCCGTTTACAAAGCACATAATTGAACCAATTAACATAAGTCAATGTCCACTTCCACCTAGCGAGCCAAACGAGCTTGAATGTATTTCTAATCTTACATTGGCAAATGTTATTCGTCAGCTAAGTTCGCTTGGCCAACACGCTGGCCGAATATTTGACGAATTGGTTCAAGACGCGTCCAAAATTAACAATCGAAGTCAAATTCTATCGCAAAGAATCGAAAATTTAAAGCATAAAGTAAGCAATTTGGACATACAAAACGAAGAGGTGACTCTTGAAGATTGTCAAAATAAAAAACAATTCAGAAACTTGGTCAAAATAGACCAGAAAGTCGTCAGTCGAAAGACAATGCCCGAGGCAATGAAACTAATGTATGAGAATGCAGATCCTCCTCCGGCTCTTGATCGGCTCAATCCTTACAGGTAACTTACATTTAACTAAATAATATAAATTTTAATTTTATAATTAGGAGAGATGGAAAAGACTGTATGAAATTTTATACTGATCCAGAGTTTTTTTTTAATATTTGGTGTAATGAGCTAATTAAAGACAATGAAGTGCGAAAAAAAGAAAAAAAACGTCGAAAGGTAAATTTTGCATCAGTTTTAGAAAAATTTTATCACATTTATTTATTTGTTTATTTTATTTTTTTTTTACCGAGCTAATTGTTCCTTCTTGTCCTTCAGATTTAAAAAAAATAAAATAAAGTTAAATAAGATAGAAAAAATAAAATAGATTGGAAAAGAAAAAACTTAGAATTAGATATATTGAAAAAGAGAGTTATATGGTGTTATTTTTTAAAAAATTAATGGTCGAGGGAAGAAAGAGGAAATGGTAATATAGCGATTATACAAAGAAGTTTCGATATTTCATTTGATTATTATTCAATATATATTCAAAAAATCTTATGATTAGATTTCCTAGATACTAATGTCATTAAAAAGCGACATAAATTTAAAAAAATATTTTTTTATGCTGATCATTTAAAAGTTTAAAATAAGTAAAAATAATTAACTAAAAAAATTTCACATTAATTTTATTTTTTTTTACAATATTTTATCTATTTAATTTTTTGAGGTATTTTTAATTAGATTTAAAATATTGTTTGATTAAATCAACTAAAAATAAGACAAAATTTTTCATAAATATTTTCAATTTAAAAAACTTAACTTTTAATTGATTATCAATGAATGACAATTTATTTATTAAATTTATTTACAAAAAATTAAAAATAAATTCTTTAATTTTGTTAATTGATAAATTTTTATTTAAAGACCGGCGGCGGAGAAAAGCAGAATTTAAAATCGCCCCAAAAAAATGAGCTAGCAGAACCATCGAATATACTGGTAACCACAAATCCCCAATTTAGACTGGATTTAGATCCCAAACAAAATTTGATTCAAACTCAAATTCTAAAACAGCAACAACAACAGTTGATATACCAACAGCAAAATTTTAATGTAAACCTCAATGAGCAATCATTACCACCGCCACCACAGCATATTCTAAGACCAGACTCTCACATGAACAATTACGAAATCTATGCTGAGTCAAATCAAATGAATAATGGTGGGAGAAATAGCAAATTAATGGTTCAGCAAGTAAGACTATCTCAATCAGATAGACCAGGGCTTCCACCACCTCCCATTCCCGACAATACCCTAAGTGATTTACAACAAATTCAACAACAAATGATGCGAAAATTTGACCAAGTTATAACTCATAATCAAAATCTGAATGAGTTGAATTCTAATTTTAGTTGTGATTTACCACCTCCTCCATCGCCTCCTAGTTTTACCGAACCAGCAAATTTTAGTGTTTCTTTGAATCAAAGAATCGCTAATATGACCATAACTCAAAAAAAAATTGACAGCCCAGATCAAGGTATAGATATGCCGTTGCCACCTCCGCCAGTTGAGCTACAGGACACAATTGACTTGCCCCCTCCTATATCGCCACCAGGATCACACAAAAATAAAAATCCTCCTTTGCCTCCTCCCCCTCCGTTACCTCCTCTTGTCGAATCTGATACCACATCATCAACTTCGTCTTTATCTGCCACAAATGTAAGTACAGTTGGTACAACACCTAAACCAGCAATTGATAATAAGCCATCAGCTGCTCCTAGTTTCCTGGATGATATAAATAAAAAACGATTTGTGCTTAAACCGACTAAGATTGATGAAGAGAAAAAAAATGGACGAAACGATTCGAATAAAGAAGCAATTCAATCTTTAGTTAATAATTCAGATGTAGCGGCAATTATAGATTTTGTCCGTAAGTTTCGACCCCATGTTAGAGATTCTTCGGATGAAGAGGAAAATAGTGATTGGGACGAATAAAATCGATTTAATTAAGTAACCGGTTCATAAACAGTAAGGTGAAATACAACATGATAAATATCTTTTATTTATTTTACAATCTTTTTTTTTTTATACGATTTTTGTATAATATATGTAGTTATTTTTAAATTTAAAAGTACTCGATGAATGCCAAAATGATAGAAACGATTTAATGGTTTTAAATTTTTTTTTGTTATACTGTTCAATCGAGTTTTTTTTTTTGCTCTTTTTTAAATTTTGTTAATTATTTCGAATAGATCAAAATGAAATTGATTTTTGTCTGTGAATAAAAACCATATTTATGAGCAGATTCGTAATTAGCACTAAACAAAAATTTTGGATGAGCAAATTTAACATATATACTATTGGTAACTTTGAGGTAAATTGTTTATAAAAGGTTTTGGACAAATTTTATTTTTTAAAATTTTTTTGATCATTTTTATAATGAAATAAATAAAATTTCTATATTTAGAATCTTAGTTCGTTCATATTTTATAAAAATAATTGTATTTTAAATTTCAACTAATATTAAATTTTTTTTTTAAATTTGAATACCAAAAAAATAGAAAATTTAATTTTTCATAATTAGTCTGTCTATTTACCTTTAAGGCCCGGTTAGCTCAGTCGGTAGAGCGTGAGACTTTTAATCTCAAGGCCAAGGGTTCGAGCCCCTTATCGGGCGAATTTTTTTTATTAAAAAATTTTTTATTATTTTAATAAAAGAAATTACATTTCTTAATTTAATTTTCAATTTTCGTATTATAAAGATGAATTTTTTTTAAATCAACAAAACAATAATTAAAGATAGTTTCTAAATTTGAATTGACTTTATTTTATTTTTTTATATCGAAGCAATTGGTTTTTATTTAGATAGATAATTATTATTATATTGAAAAACTAGGTAAATAATAAAAAAAATATTGTTAGCAAGCGCCAGCCGCTTTAAAAAAAAAGAAAAAAACAGGCAAAATAAACTTTCGTTGGAATTTTTAGCAGCTTTCTTTAAATGATAAATTTATGGGCGGTAAATGAATCAGAACCTTAGAAAAAAAAAAAAAGAAACATAAATTAGAATTACAATCGGGGAATAACATAGTCTAATACTTCTTACATGAAAAAGCTTTTGTTTACTCCTTGGGAATGTCGATGTGACTTTGATAATTAAAAGCGCGTCTCCTCAAAATTTACACGAACCCTTTAATGACGAAGCCAGAATAAATCCCGGTTCTAATTTAAAACGGCCTGAGATGAATTAAACAAATGGACCTAGAATTTTTAATTGGGATACCGTTAGAAACATGCTTACTTAGTGACATTTAAGTATTTAGAGTCGAAAAATTGAAAGATTTTGATTATAAATAGAACAATTAGTTTCGGTAAAAGATTGACTTGCTATCTAGGTTTTAAATCACAATTAGATACTGAAGCACAAGCTTATAGATTTCTAATTAGATCGCTTTTTATTGACTTTTGCTTAGTACTGAAGAAAACTGAGAAGTAATCGTTAAAATGGAATGAACCTAATAAGATCGTTAGAAGACCCCGTCACTTAAAGGATCGAAAATGATTAAAGACAGCTGGCATTTCATGCTGAACGATTAAAACTTTAAGTTACATACAAACGGAAAAAGACTAATTTGTTTGAGGCTAAATGATATTTTATTTGTTTTATTGATTTAAGTTAGGGAACATCTAAATCTGACTTAAGTGGGATGAGTTTATTTTGGTGAATGCTATGCCATCAGTAGTGGTAAACGGTGCTAAACCGGTCACTAGAATGGCCGATGTCCCACACAGACTGATGACGGTCGGACGGAACGGAAAAAAAAAAGGTTGCCGTCGCCGTAGGAGACATAGCGCGTACGACCAAGGTGGTGGTCTACGGTAAATCTAAATATCCACGCGTGGTGAAAAGAGAATAATGTATCTGGATTTGTATACATGTCAAGTTAGGGGTCCTAGTCGGAAGATCGCCTGCCAAAACTCTTCGGTGGATACTGTAGTACGACTGGACAGGCAGGAAATGACTTGATCGTTTTTAAAGAAGGAGGAGTGTTAGCGGCTGGCGCTTTTAATTGTTGATAAAAACAATAAGTCCTTGAATAGCTAAGAACTAAGTTGCCAGTCTAAATTATAATTTAAAATTGATTCTATGGTTCGTCTTAGTAACAAAATAGATTTAAAATATAATATCATTTTCGTTTATTTTGTAAGTCTCTGATTTTGGAATAAAGTTCAAATTTGCCGCCAACAAAGTGGATAATTTAGACTGGCAACTTAGTTCTTAGCTATTCTAGGACTTATTGTTTTTATCAACAATTAAAAGCGCCAGCCGCTAACAATATTTTATTCTATAATTATGAATAGCAGAGTTGTTTAAAAGTCGCAAGTCTCAAGTCAAGTCCAAGTCCGGACTTTTTATTAATAAATATTTAATGTATAAATTTTTTATGTTTGAAAAAAAATTCCTCTCAATATTTATTTAGATTTAGTTTTTGAGAGTAGTTAAAATAAATATCTAATTAAAGATATACAGATAATATTCTAAAAAAACAAAAATATGATAATTAAAAAATTGAAAAAAAATATTTTTCAAGCTTTTTTAAAATATCTTTAAAAAATTTTTATTGATTTATTTATATAATTATATTTTTGTGATCCTTAATAGTTTTTATGGTTGCCAAGAAGAGTAGGACTTTTGAAAAAAATTAATGAATTGGACTTTTTTTTGGGACTTTTAAACGACTCTGATGAATAGTTAGATAAACAAACTCTGAAATGTTGGATCGTAATATTTGTCTCTATTCTTAAAACTTATCTTTCCAAAAAGTTAAATTTGTCATTTCAAAATAATTTTTTAATAAAAATATATTCAAAAAATTGACAAAATTTAAAGGAACTTTTTTTATTAGGATTAACTTATAGAAATAATTTTTAATAAAATACAAAGTGTCTTTTTTTATACTATAAAAATATTCTTATGATAAAAACATCAAAAAATCGCCCGATAAGGGGCTCGAACCCTTGGCCTTGAGATTAAAAGTCTCACGCTCTACCGACTGAGCTAACCGGGCCTTACTTTTGTTCTAAAAAGTCAATGCTTATGTTTTAATTCATAATTCTTAAAAAAAGTTTATTTAATATTTTTGAATAAAAAATTATTGCTAAATTATTATTAAAAAATAAACAATAAATTAAAATTAAGATTTATTTCAAAAATTTTAATTTAAATTGAAAAATTAATAATTATACATTGTGAAAAAATGATTTAATCCTTTATTTTCAAAAAGTTTAAAAATTTTTTTTTAAAATTATTCAAGTTAAAATTGGATTAAATTTTTTTAAAAGTCAGGTAGAGTTTTATATGGATTTAAAAGAAGCTTTGGATCAAATAGCTTTTTTAGCATTTTCATGTATTCTACATTTTCTCTTGTTTTTGAATAATATATATAGTTTTTCTTCTTAAGACCAAGGCCATGCTCCGCCGATATCGAGCCATTATTTTCTCTGGTCCACTCGTATAAAAATGGCTCGAGGAGATTAAAAATTTTTTCATTGTACTTTTTAGACGTAACATTTAAATGTAAATTACTGTCTCCCAGATGACCATAGCCAATGCATCTTCGAAAATCATTTTCAGCGTCATTTTCTATAAATCGTTTCCTAACATCCAATACCAGATCATACATTTTGTTAATAGGAAGCGATATGTCATATTTATAATTGTGCCCATCTTTAGTCAACGACTCTGCAATCCGTTCTCTCAATGACCATATATAATTAAATTGAGTCTCATTTTCGGCAACAATACAATCTAGTCCTAAATCTTTTTCAGCTAATTTTGAGTAAAATTTTTCAATTTTGCTCAAAGCAGATTGTTCATCAGAACTATGAGTCTCTATTAAACAATAAAAGCGACACTTATTTGATATTTCTTTGCTAAAAGGATTTTCTAAATTTGAATTTTCTTTTACTGCTTTCATAGATTCAGAATCCATAAACTCAAATGCAGATAATATTTCATTTAATTCCATTTTAGCTATTTTAAATACATTCACAACATTTTGAAAATTATTTGCATTACAGGCCACTAGAATAAGGTTTGCTGCTCTAGGTCTGGGAGGACAAAGTATAGAAACTGCACTAATAAAGCCTAACTGGCCTTCAGAACCGATAAAAATCTGCTTTGTGTCAAAACCGGTATTGTCTTTTCTCAAAGGTACATTCATTGAATTTAAAATTTCTCCATTTGATAGAACAACTTCAAGACCAAGAACATTGCCTTTAAGTGATCCATATCGTAATAGACGCAAACCTCCCGCATTAGTGGACACATTTCCTCCAATATGGCAACTTCCTTTAGCACCTAGATCAAGTGGCATTATCAAATTAGCTTTTTGAGACACATAATCGTCTAAATTTTGCAGAATACAGCCACTTTGACAACTAAGTATGCTGGACTCTTCTTCCAAGTTAATGATTTTATTCATCAGTCTAGTGGATATTATTATTTCATCGTAAACTGGTACACTTCCACCAACAAGACCAGTATTACCGCCTTGTGGACACACTGCCAAATTTCTTTCGTAGCAATATTTTAAAATTTCGGAAAGTTCAGAAGTGTTTTTTGGCAAAAGAGCAAGTCTACTGTTTCCTTTACATGATTTTAACCAATCTTCATTATAACTGTCTAAAGAACTTGTATCATCTACGCATCTATTTTTTCCTAAAGTGTTCTGAAAAAAACTAAAATCTTTATCAGTTAGAACCGAGTAAGATGGATCTCTTTTTATAGTAAAGTTTCTTACTTGGATTCTTAACGATTGCTTTGAAATTTTAATAATTTTTTTTAATTTATTCATGAGATAAAAAAAATGTTTTCAATAAAATATTTTAGATGTTAAATAAAAAAATTTTGATTCATATAAATTAATCCAAAATGGAAAGAAAAATTTGAAATTTAATTCAAAACTTGGAGGGTTTTTTTCGACGCTTTATTTTACACATTTTTTTTTTGTTTTTAATAAAAATTTTTATTATTTTTGAAAATCTAAAAATCAAAAAATATAATAGTATTCATTAATTTTTGTTGCAAAATATTCTTATATTGATGAATTAAATAGTAATAAGAAAAGGATACACAACGTGTCGAAAAAAGCCCTCCAGGTTTTGAGGGTTAAAAAATAAACTTTTGATTTTTCATTTATTGATTATCAAAAGTTGGAGGATTATCTATTATTCATTATTTTTTATCATTATTAAATAAGAAACTATTTGAATTAAGTTTAGTCTGAGTCTTTACAAAAAAATTCACCTAATTCCAGAAAAATTTAAAAAATAAAATACTTCAAAATTCTTACTTAGTATAAAAGAAATGAGGGCAAATTCAATTTGATCTTGATCTTGATCTTTTCGTCCAGGTTAAGAATATGTATTTCTCTTTGGTATGACATGTTTCGTTGAATAGCTACGGATATTAAAAGTTTTGATAATTTTACTGTATACTATAAATGAATACTATAAATAAATAAATAAAAACTTAATGCTTGTTTTATACACCTTGTCTACATAAAATTAGTTCGGCCAAAATATCAAAAAATCAGATACTGTTAAAAAAATCTTCAATTTGATTTTTAATTCAAACAAATTTCATTTAAATCAACTTTAATTTGTAAAAAAAGAAAAATTTTAGCCATAAAAGTTCAAAAAATTGATATTTTTTAATAATTGATAGTTTAATTCAGCTTTTGGTCAAGTGTTTTTAAAATTTAAGCCAAAAAACAATTAAAAATCAAAATTTTTTTAATTGAATTTTTTTTTAATAAAAATATTTCAAATAATTTCTTATTTCTTTAGAAGAATACATTTTTAACATTAGATTTGTTTTGCTTTGATATTTTACATGATTTTTAATTTAGAAGAAGAAATTGAGTCTGGCGATGAATAAAGAGTTTCTGATTATCAATTTTGAAGTTTCAAGTATATCTTTTCGTCTCAAATAGTACGAAAAGATGTACAAAAATTTTGAGTATTAGATTTTGTCTCATACGCCCTATAAAACTGGTATCCAACTTCATACTTCATACTTTCCAACTGAAAATGGGAAGAATTTGCGAAACAAAAATTAAATCAATTAAAAATACAAACGATAATGTTTTTTAAAACTTTATTTTAAGTTTTTTATTTTTTATTTGTTTTTTTTTTAAAGTATCGTGTTTTATCTTTTATAATTCGGTTTTTTTTCTTAACCGATTTTGGTTTTAGAGTTTTTTTCGCCTGTGTTTTTTTAGTTTCTTGTTGTTTTTTATCTTCTTCTTTCAATTCTGATGAATCATTTATGTTTTCAACATTTTTAGTCTTATTTTTATCTTCAGCAAGTGGTTTTTTGTCGGAAATTTTTTTCAATTTGGCTACAAAAAATCCATCCATATTGTGTTTATGCGGATAATATCGTTTAGCAAGATTCATCTTTGAATTAAAAACATTATCTCTGAAACTGGTAAAACCCTCATTACCAAATGTAAGACCAGTTGGAACTAGTTTAACATGTCTATGCTTTAAAGCATACTCAATTACAGATTCGTTCTCTTCAACTAAAACCGAGCAAGTTGAATAGACCACATATCCACCTGTTTTAGATTTATGGTTGCAACAATCAATTGCTTCTAATAATATCTGGCGTTGAATGGTGGAACACCTCTGAATGTCAATGGGATCCTTGGATGTTTTAACTGAAGGGTCCTTAGATATGACGCCTGTGCCACTACATGGAGCATCAACCAGAATTCTGTCAAAATCTTTGATATGATCGCTGATTTTTCTTGCATCAAGGTTACACACAATTGAATTTGTAATACCCAAACGGTGTAAATTACCCACAACTGAATCAAGTCGATCTTTGTTTACATCGTTGGCTACTAGACAACCAGTGTTTCTCATTAGAGCAGCGATATAGCTTGTTTTTCCACCTGGGGCGGCGCACATGTCAAGAATTTTTTCATTTTCTTGTGGTGCTAAAGCCATTACTGGAAGCATACTCGATGCTCCTTGAAGCATGTAGTGACCAGCCAAATATTCGGGTGTTGCACCTATCGGTACTTGAGAGTCATAGACTACTAGACCAACTTTTGACCATTCGCCCAATGGATCAAGATTGACACCTCTGTTGATCAATGCTTGAGCCAAATCACGTCTTCTCGTTTTCAATGTATTTGTTCGAATGGTAATTGGACGTTGAGCTTCATTAGCTTCAAAGAACTCGATTAACTCATTCAGTGAAAAAAGACAAATAAATTTTTCGACCAAAAATTGATTGTAGGAGTAATAAGCACATAAATCAGATTTTAACTGATCAACATAATCTTGACGAGTTCTAAAATTTAAATTTAAATTTAATCAATTTTTTTTTTTTAAATATTCAAAAATTCAAATTTTACTTATTTTAAGAATTTAAGAGCTCAAAAAAAAACAACAAATATTTTAATTATTTAATTTACAAAATAAAACATTAAATTTTAAATTGTGCCACTGAATTAAAAAAGTTAAAATATTTAAATCTTTAATAAAAAACAAATTCGAAAGTGTTTAAGTTCAAAAATATTTTAACTTGAATAAATCTTTGAATATAATAAATTGAATTTAATAACAAAAATTTTGCTTTTTTTAAATGTTAAATTTTAAATTAGATCTTACCTATTTTCCTCTTTTTTATTCAGAAAATCGCTCAAAATAGACACAATATCTTGTATTCGTTGATTAATTATTTGAAGATCCTCGCCTTGACTGGCTCCAAAAGCCAAATTTATTTTAAGATCATCTTCTTTTTCTTCATCAGCATCTGCCATGTCCTCATCTTCGTTTTCATCTTCATCGCTTTCCTCTTCCTCTTCATCTTCTTCACTACCTGCATTTGTTAATTTTTTTGCTTGATTTTGTATATCAGTTTCGTCTTCATCCAATTCCTCTTCTTCTTCCTCATCATTGTCGCCATCTGATTCTTCTTCTAGTTCTTCATCTTCTTCTTGATCATTTTCGTCCGATTCGTCTTCTTCAACTACATCATATTCATCGGGAATTTCATCATCGTCACTATCATCACTGAAAATGTGCTTGGCAATATCGTCCTCACTATTTTCGTCTTCAGACGCATCCAAATTCAATTGGAGTTTTTTTTTTGTCTCCTTTTCTTTCAATGGAATTTGTTTTTTACTTATTTTTATCTCGCTAATGATACTTTCATCTTTTTTCTTAAGTAAACTTTTGAGCGGTTTATCAATTTGATTACTAGATATTTTTTCTCCTTTTTCTTGAAGCTTTTGCTTTACAGCTTTTATCACTTCAAAATTGTTTTCTGTTTCTTGATTTTTAGCCAAATCAAATTTAACTTTTGAATTTTTTTTTTCAGCCGAAATAGCTGCACGCTTTTTTTTTAATTCTAAAATTTATTAAGATGGTTCTATCAGATTAGTTTAAAATTAGAAAAATTTTACCTAAATTTTTTTGCAGTTTTTTAAAAGAAACTGGATCTTGTTGACGTTTAGCTACCCGACCTCCTGGCTTCCTTTTCTTTTGATTTTTATTTTCTAAATCACGTTTACGTCCCATATTTTAATTTTTCTATTTTTTGAAAATTTTTAGCATCAAGTATGTTATATTAAATTTCTAATGGATTTCTAAGTCCACTTAGTTTATTTTTTAAAAATAAAGTATTGAATAAAAAAAAATTTTTATTAAGATGTATTCTAACAAAATTAAAATATCAAACAATCAATTTTTTTCTTTGTTTTGAATTTTTACATAAAATTTTCTTCAATTAGAAAATAAGAAACAATGTCAAATTTCATTTTCCTGCTTGTTTTCTCAAAAGTATATAGATTTTTTCTTTGATCCAGTCTTTGTTATGAGGTGAATATGTCAATGTGGTTTTATCCAGCACTAGACAACTTAAATCAGCCAATTGATCGATGAAATCGAACAAATGACTTATGTCATAGGTAATTGAAGGTGAATTAGGATTTAAGCGCTTTAAATGCTCTTCATACATTTTACACACTCCTTTAAAAAGGGTTAATTATAATCCAAAATTTTAAAACTAAATGGTACCTTCAAGACAGTCGTTGACTGTTTCGTAATCCGAATAAGTTCTCGATTCGAGTTTTGTCGTGGCTTGAACTAAAAGGATAGTGTGGGACATTATCGCTTATGCTCTTGAAGGCTAATTATGTATTAAAAAAAACAAATATTAGAAAGAGTGAGATGAAAATCAAATAAAACCTTTATCAAATGCTTTTTATTTTATTTTAAATGGATGTTTTTTCATTCAAATGAATAGCTAAACGTGTGTTTGGTTTTATTTTGAAATTTTTCGAATTGCATTGAATGCATTAATTGCAGCTTTTTGTGTTCAATTTAATTTTTATAATGTATAAAGATTTTTTCTTTGTCTTTAAAAATTCATTTAGCATTTTATTTTCTTAAAATTAATATTTCTGATTAAATTTTAAATAATCAATAAGGCAGTTGAGGTTTAAAACGTGCCTTCTAAAATATATAATTATTTGGATGTCTTAAAAAAAATCTAATTGCCCAAACCGTTTAACGCTAATATCTTAATGCATTTAGTAAAAAAAATCTCAATTTATTTTTCAATTTGTACATTTCATTTTTATTTTTTGTTTTAGAATATTATTTAAAAATAACTTTAAATGAAAAAAAAAACGCCAAGAAACTGGTAAATAAAACCAGAATCTTTAAAACATTAATTTTTAACAAAAAATTGTCATATTTAAAGAAATTTTAAATTTTTTTATAAATTTTTTGATTGAAATAAAGTTAAATTATTCAAAAAATGATCAAATTTAAAATTTTGACCTAATCAATTTAATTTTACTAAATTTTTTACCGAAAAATTTTAGAGATAATTTTTTAAATTATGTTAATAAGCTTATTAAATAAGTCTTATTAAAATCAAAAAAGGTTAATTTTTGTTTTAATTTTTTTAATTTATTTACAATTAAAACAAAATTTCAATAGAAATATTTTAATTTTTTGTTGTGAAATTTTCTTATATGATTTTTTTAAAATCCAATACTAAATTGTTTTTTCTTTTGTCTAGAAAAAAAATAATTTCTTGACATCATTCCGTAAACTTAAGAGATAATGCAAATTATTGATTTTTTTATTTTCATCTCCTGAATTGTGCTTAGTTCGATTATTTTAAAGCATAAATTTTGAATCATTTAATGGAATAAGCTGCGGGATGTGAATGTCTATGTTTTTAACTTAAAAAATAGTTATCATATAATGCCAAATACAGGATTAATGCAAAGTCAGATTTTAGCTCTGATCAGATTAAATATTAATTTAAAATTATTCTTTGTTAGAATCCAACACAAACTGTTTATTGTATGCAACCAAAATTTAAAGGTCCTTATGTTTATGAATAAATATAGCTTGACAACAAGATGCAAAAAAACTTTATAATGATAAAATTTTAGATTTATTCTGTTGCTAAAGCTGAATATTTTTACTTTAATAAAATTAAGCTTTTCGAACATATTAATACAGAAATTAAAAATTCAGCAAGTAAAAAAAAAAACGAAATATTTTCAATTTTAATTATTCGTATGAGTATTATTGCTTGGTTGCATGAAAGCTTAGATTGAAAATTTAGGTTGAAATATAAATATAAAAGAGAAAAAAAGCAAAATTTATATAAATATTCTATAATTAAAGCATTAGATCTGAAATTTAGGTTTTAATACGATTTTAAACAGTTCATTTTGTTAGTTATTGGCGCTATTTCTTTTCTTTTATGCTATTTCTGGGGGCCAATTTGATATCTATTTAAAATATAGGCGTGTAATTTCAAAATAATTTCATAACTTTAATTAAATACGCATTGGAAAAATTGTTGGTTTAATTTTTAGTTTTTGACTAGGTATCTATTCGAAGCGAATAGATTTTTTTTTCTAAAAATGTTAATTAAAAAGATAAAATTTTTTAAAATTTGCTTTTATTTTAAAAGAAAAAAGAAAAGGCAAATTTAAGAATTCAACTTGATTTAACAAGCCATATAAAATGATTTATGAATGATTGTTTGATTAGAATTAAAGCTATTTAAATTGACAAACATTACTAAAGATAATTATTTAAACAGTTCAAAGTAATTACTTAGTCAATACCATGCATTTTAGTTTCATAAATAATTGTACTTTATTAGAAATAAAAATTATTTGGGAAAATTTTTAATTACTTAATTTCTGAATTAATTAAATTAAATAAAAATAAAATAGTAAATTCGAAATGAAAATCATTTTCTTATCTTTTTCGGTTGCCATCACGACTACTCTAAGTTTGCTATAATGGTATGAAAAATAATATGATTTAAAAATAATTTGATTATAGGGGAAGTTTTGACTAGGTGTAGATCCAAAAAAATTTTATTTTATTTTATTTAAAAATAAAATATGTTGTTTCCCTAATTAAAACCGGTGCAATACTAGTCATGATATTGGATTGATTTTCGCTTAGAATAAAAAAATTACGTAACGCCAAGAATAATAAATCAGTTGGGAATTGATTATATTTGCTCATTTTATACCTTGATTTAGAATAGATTATTTGCTTAGGAGAAAAAAACAAATCAAGTCAAGAATCAATCAAGGTTGAAAATATTCAAATTTTGGCAAATAAATCAGGCTGTCAAAATTTAAATAAGTAAAATTTTAATTTTTTATCAATTGAATGAAAAAGTAGCCAAAAATAAAATCGCTTTCAAGTAAATAAACAAATATGAGCTTGCAGTTAGTCTTTTAAAAACAGACATTTATTATTTGAATTAATTTGTGCGTTAATTGTTTTTAAGATAAATAAATAATAGAAATTTAATTTTAAAATTGGGTCATCAATGTTAATTAGGTGGATTAACGGGGGACCAAAAAAAGACATTTAAATTATAAACTAGTTATTTAAAGTTGGCTATAAACTAACATAAAAATTGCACATTTATTTATAAATTGCAATAATCTTAAAGTATTTGAAATTTGCAATTCGCTTAATCAAAGAAACATAAGCAATGTGCCGCCATAGTTTTTTTTTTCTAATGCAAGCCTCGCAACAAGCATAAATTATTAATGAAAAAGCAAAACATTCATAGCATTATAATCATTTTTTATTCTTAATTTTTTTAAATAAAAATAATTTCTAAACTTTAAGCTGCATTTACGCTGCAAAGTTACTTTCAATACTATTTAAAGCTGTAAAGTTAATAAATGTGTAAATTTAGTTGTTTAAATTTCACGGCAACAAGAGCCGTATGAGAGCCTAAATGAGAATAATGTGATTTAAATTTTTGATTTATTTAGATTTAGTAAGACAAGACAAAGGACTCGGGCGTAGATAAATATTATTATAGGACGCGTACAAATATAATGGCAGAAAATGGAGATTTAAACATTGACAGCTTAATTAATCGCTTGCTGGAAGCGCGATCCAGTCGACCGGGCAAAATAGTCAACATGACTGAAAATGAAGTCCGCAATCTTTGTATTAAATCACGAGAAATTTTTTTAAGTCAACCAATATTGCTCGAGCTGGAAGCGCCACTAAAAATATGCGGCGACATTCACGGTCAATTCAACGACCTGCTTAGGTTGTTCGAATACGGAGGCTTTCCACCCGAGGCAAATTATTTGTTTCTCGGCGACTATGTCGATCGTGGCAAACAATCTCTTGAGACAATTTGTCTTCTACTAGCCTATAAGATAAAATTTCCAGAGAATTTTTTTCTACTCCGTGGCAATCACGAATGCGCCAGTATAAATCGTATTTATGGATTCTATGACGAGTGTAAAAGACGATTTAATATCAAACTTTGGAAGACTTTTACCGACTGTTTTAATTGTTTGCCGATTGCGGCTATTATTGACGAGAAAATATTTTGTTGTCATGGAGGTCTATCGCCCGATCTACAATCAATGGAGCAAATTAGACGGATAATGCGACCTACTGATGTGCCCGATACTGGTCTACTGTGTGATTTGTTGTGGAGCGATCCAGACAAAGACGTACAAGGATGGGGCGAAAATGATCGCGGCGTATCGTTCACATTTGGTGCCGATGTTGTAGCCAAATTTTTAAATAGACATGATATGGATCTAATCTGTAGAGCTCATCAAGTAAGTTTTATTGCTTTGTAAATGTGTTTAATTAATTTAGAAATTTAAGAGAAAAAAATTTTATTTTAAAAAAAATTTTTATCGCTTAAATTTAAAAGTTATGAAATTTAATTTTTAAAGAGGTAATTTTTTATATTTTAGGTGGTTGAGGATGGCTATGAATTTTTTGCTAAACGTCAGCTTGTCACATTATTCTCAGCTCCAAACTATTGTGGTGAATTCGATAACGCCGGTGGTATGATGTCTGTAGATGAGACGCTCATGTGTTCGTTTCAAATATTAAAACCAAGCGAAAAAAAAACCAAGTACCAGTATGGAGGTATGAGCGTTGGTCGTCCAGTTACTCCACCTAGAACCGCAACTATGGGAATAGCTAATGCACCAGGAAATCAAAATAGCCAAAGTAATACTTCAATGGGTGTATTGCCTGGAAGCATTGGCACTCAAATCAAAGGAAAAAAATAGATTAAAAAAGACTGTGATATCAAAAACAACTAGAATTTGCCAAAATTCGTTTTTTGTACTTTTATTTGATTTATAAGCATTATTTTTATCGATCACACTAGTGAACCAAAATGAGCTTTTAACAAACACCAAGAACGAAGACCAAAAGAATTTATAAAAATTTTATTTTATTTTTTTTTTTTCTAAGTTACTTATTTTTTTAATATATTTTTTTAAACTTTAAATAAATGTATTTTAAGCTAATTTAAGACAAATAAAATTGGAAGCGTAAAAAACTGAGTTATACGTTTTAAAAATAAAAAAGACAAAAATTAAAGTTTGAGATAGACCAAATAAAATTTTGTTTTGTTGGTATTAAAAAAAAGAGAAAATAACTAAATAAAGAAGATTTAAAACAAAAATTAAATTAATTAATTTGTAAAAAGTCCAGTATTTTTAGATCTATCCTTATAAATATGATTATTTTACTTACACTAATTTTATTATTATAATTTAAAAAATATTTAAAATATTAATATTAAAAAAAATTCAAAAACGTGATATAAATATTTTGTTCATCATATTTTATTTTTAAACATATATAAATGGTATGCTTTAAAAATTAAAAAAAAACAACACTGGATGAAAATCACAAAAATTGTAATTAAAGGTCAATTTTTTTTTAATAAATTTTTTCTGATGATCTGAATTTTTCTAAACAACCTTTTAAATTTAAAAAAAAATCATGATCAAATTAAAATTTTAAATGAAAAAAAAAAGCATAAAACACATAAACACTTTAATAATTTTCTGGTAGACCTAAAAAGCTGTTCATTTCTCTTAAAGAAAACATTGATTTTAAAACTTAGATTATATGATTTTGCCATAAAAAATTGCAAAATCATCTTTTTAAGCACATGAGATTTTAAACTCTGATTTTTGTCAAATTTCGTGAAACCTTATAAAACCGAATATCTTTTATTAAATATGCATCAATGCGAAGGAAAGAATTTTTTTTTCTTAAAATTCTTTAAATTTGAATATTGTTCATTGATTTGAGCTATTGATAGGTAAAAATTGATATCTAAAATCTAATTAATATTCTTTTTTTTTACATATATTTGATTTGGATTTTTTAAAATTTTTGTTAAATAAATATTTTCCATTTGAATTTTATATAAATTTTATAACAAAGAATCTCTTTTGTTTTTTTTGCTGTAAAATATCGTTGATTTAAATTAAAGCGTCTAATAAAAAGTTTCTGTTTAAATATTATACTTGCATAGTATAGTTGTAATATTATATTGGAACTCTACTTTTGCCGTCGGTGAGCGAATAACTTGATTTTACTATTAATTCGGAAAATGACTAGTTTAATGTCACTAAGAAGATGAAAAATAAATAATTAGGCATAAATCGAAAAAGGACAGAATTTGATCACCACTGGCAGATAGTAAATTATATGAAGAAGTGCTATAGAGAAAATATAAGAATTGTTGAGGAGCCGTCAATTTTAGAAATTCAGAAAATTCTAGTTGATTGTGGAGATAAATCGTCTAATTTCATAGGTTCAAAGGAATGGATAGGATGTTTTGAGTCAAGCATTGTAATAGATTATCTTTATGACGTGCCATGTAAAAT
>VANL01000292.1:0-43513 GCA_006352455.1 Brachionus sp. 'Tiscar' | reverse complement strand
GATATTCAAGTTAACATCATTGAAGGCCAGGAAAATTTTCTAAAAGAGTATCCATGCTTTGCTGCAGTCAATAGAGCCGCCAATTGTAAGTAATGCAATTTATCTATCTATCTACTATAAAAATATTTTAAAAAGCGACCGAAAGACATGCCGGACGAGTTATTAAACTTGTCTATTCACCACCTAATGATTCAGCTATTGATAATACATTATTTTTGGTCGGCAAAGGTATAACTTATGATACTGGTGGTGCTGATGTGAAAGCAGGTGGCCACATGTCTGGCATGCATCGTGATAAATGTGGTGCTGCATTTGTCGCTGGATTTTTTAAAACTTTATCTCTTCTCAAACCAAAAGGATTAAAAGTTTATGGAAACATGTGCATGGCAAGAAATAGCATTGGAGAAGGTTTCAAACTATTTATTATTAATATTTTATCGAGGAAAATAATTATTTTTTTTTTAGAATGTTATGTCTCGGACGAAATAATTACTGCTCGTTCTCAAAAGAGAATTAGAGTTGGAAACACTGATGCCGAAGGCAGAATGGCCATGGTTGATGTGTTATGCGAAGCTAAAGAATTGGCTTTAAATGAAATTAATCCACATTTGTTTACAATTGCAACTCTAACTGGTCATGTCATCAGAGCTTATGGTCCAAACTATTCTGTAAATATTCATGTATTTTTTTTAATTTATAAAGCAAATTTTAATTAGGCTGTTCTATCTAATGGGCCAGCTAAAGCAGATCAAATTGATGTTAATTTGCATAGATATGGAGACTTGATTGGAGACCCATATGAAATATCGTCAATCAAAAGAGAGGATTATCAAGCAATTTCAGGAAAGAGTGAGTACGAAGATATTCTCCAAGCGACCAACAACCCGTCTACGATGGATGCAAGAGGACATCAATTTCCTGCCGCTTTTTTGGTCATGGCAAGTGGATTAGAAAAAGTAAATCTGCTAAAATTTACAAGGATTATCTTAAATTCAATTTATTTTAAAAAGCATGGGAAAAATTCCGACAAAAAAATTCCTTATACGCATATTGATATTGCGGGAAGTTCCGGTCCGTTTCCAGGTGTTCCAACTGGTTCTCCACTTCCATCATTTGTCTACAATTATATAGTACCAAAAATTTAATTCAAATTCTAGAATTTTTTTAGATTCGATAGTTTTTCTTTTAATTAGAAAAAAAAATTTTAATTATAGATTTTAAATAAACAATAAATAAAAATATTTAATAAAAATTTGATAATTTGAAATATTAAAATCAAATAACAGTCTTTCTCCAGTATTTAGATTCATTTAGAAATTCAGATTTAATTTAACTGTTGTATAGATTTTCTTAAAATGAGATGTGATGATAATAATAAATAAATATGCTGCTTTTTTTCATAGATAAGCTTTTTTCATATGACATTAATATTTAAAAATTTTAAAATCTAAAAAGTAAATTAGAGGTGCAAAATTTGGTTTTCAATTCTAATTTTTAATAAACATTTTAATCTTTTTTCATAAAAGATCAACCTCAATAGACTACTAGTATTAATTTTATCACTTAAACTTTACATGTCAGATGATGAAAAAGCAAAGCAATAAATATTTTTTGTGAGTAAAAGATAACAACATCTATACAAGACAAGAATAAGCAAAATTTTTGTTTCATTTTAGGCATCCACCAGATAAGATAAAATTCAAATCCAAATAAAATTATTTTTTTCTCTTTTTTGATTAGAAATTTTATTTCAACTAAAAAGACAAAATTATTATTATTATTATTTATTTCAATTGTACGCCAATTCTGGCGATGATTAATAAAAATAAAGTAAAAAAATATTTATAAAAAAGAAACTAATAGAAAAATCTCTTAAAAAATTTGACAATAGTTTTCTAATAAAATTTTGTTAATTTGATTTTTATAAAATAAAAAATTGTAAAATTTAAAATAGTTGTATAATCTACCGTATACCCTTGCAATTAAATGCCCTCCTAAGAACCTATTTTTTAAAGCGATGTAGCATCTTATATACTTCATCTCTTTATTTATTTAATCAAATAGCCTTACAACTATATAAAATATAATATTTGAACTAACTTTTCGGTCAGCTTAGTGCCTAAATTCTTCAATAGAGACACGATTTGGGGGGCACTTATTTGCAAGGGTATACAGTAGTATTATTATTCAGTAGAATTATTATTTTATAGAATATACAATTCAAAAAATAAATTAAATAAAAAATAACATTAGTTTTAACAATGTTTATTAATATAAAATCAATCACAAAATTTTTAATAGAATTAAATTCAAACATTATAAAAATTTAGAAAACTTATTTTTCTACAAAATACTAAATTTGTGTATTTAAATTAGACAACATACAAATGAGTAAATTGAATTGCAGTAGGCTTTTCAATTTCAAAGCTTCTCAACGTAACAACATTTTCATTTCCGCACTCTCTAGCCATGCCCAGCAATTGACCAAAGCAAGACGAATCAGTTACTTGTACCCCAAAAACAGGTAAGTCGACTTGGTCATGCAAGCAAAATTCAATTGGCACTCCTCTAAGACCCATTTTTGACACCAAATAGTAGGGATATTCAGACAAGCTTGGATACAAGCTAAATCTTGAAGCAGTATTTAAAGATTCGCTTGAGTCGACTCCGACAATAAACGATGAAAACATGGTTTGATCAAGACCAGTCATGTTTAATACGGCTGGACACTCTAGCACTGTTCGTTCACCATTTACACACGCCAATACTTGTTCTCTGCGGAAAAAGACACATTCGGATTCATGAAGTGGTAAGCTTACATTGGTAACAGATCTTCTCCATGCCGGCAGGCTAAACCATTCGACCCATCGAGGATTCATGCTCCAAGCATTAGAACTGGCAACCAATGCGATTAGCAATAATATCGAAATTTTAATCATTTTCCTGAGCTTGTTGAATTAATTTTGCCAATTTAGATATTTTCAAAATTTTGAAAATTATTTATAGTCAAAATTTGATCCGAGAATCTTTTTTCAATTTAAACATTATTACATAAAATTTAGCAAATCATCAGCAAAACCCGTTTTTTTAACTGCTCTTGTTAAAAATCTTTTGTATAATTTTTTTTTATTGAGCTAGCTTTTTGACTATAGCAGTGTTTAGGACTTAAGAAATTAAGCTAGTCTTAATTGAAATTTAAAATAGAATCTCAACAAACCTTTTGAAAAGAAAAAACAAATTTTTGTCTTAAAAAAATTTATTCATAAAAATATAAAAAAAAGTTAAATTTACAAACTAAACAAATAAAAAAAACTAGACAAACGTTTGCTTGTCGTATTCTTCATACAAATTCAGTGAGCCAAGAATGTTTTCATCATTCATTGTAGACCCGTTGTTATAATTAATACTGTTGAACAAATTGTTTGTCAAATTTATTGAACACGTATGATTGTGGTTGGAAAATTTTTCGAGTTCATTCAAAAGACTGGAAAATTGATAAATGTCGGCTGTCCAGTTTAAAAAGCTTTTTATGT
This sequence comes from Brachionus sp. 'Tiscar', assembly GCA_006352455.1. NCBI lineage: Eukaryota > Metazoa > Rotifera > Eurotatoria > Ploima > Brachionidae > Brachionus > Brachionus sp. 'Tiscar'. The sequence goes on along the minus strand of VANL01000292.1, from coordinate 39,980 downwards.
GTTCCAAATCGCTTTGATTGAAAGTAGAATTGTTCATGGATGATTTAGTCGGCTGTATGGCAAGAAGCGAATTGAATAAGGGAATTGAAGTGCTGTTTGCCAAAGCACTGTCATATTCAAAATAATTTTGCTGAGTTTCCCTATTTGGATTTATCTGTGTTTCTAAACTGGTGGTGAAATCAGAGTTGGATGAAGCCGGCGAGTTTTGTGTGCTTGAATTAACCGAAATTTCTAGAGGATTCCTTGAATTGAATTTAGCATCTGAAAAATTTATATTTTTTCGCAATTTTCGTTTTTGTACCAAAATAAACATTAATATTGACAAGACAGCCAAAGAAGCCAGAAGCAAGAAGCATAAGGTTATGATTAAGATCAAACTTGGTTTGTAAGTTACATCGCTATTTTGATAATTAGACACATTTACGCTCAATTTTGGTTCATTCTTTCCACTAAATTTTACATTTGAATTAAAATAGAATTTTTTAAAATTTTTTGAATTGACTAAAATATCCTGATAGGAAACATATTCTGATAAAAATAAATCCGATTTGAATAAATCGAAATTTAGATTTTTATATGAAAAACTAGTTTCTCTTAAGAGACCATTTAACTCCAATTTGACCAGACCAGGCTTTAGATAAAGCTCAAGCTTATTAATTGTTTTAAGCGTTCTTAGATCAATTGAACTAATTAAATTATTTAGGATGTAAAATTCAACTTTTTTTCTATCAAAATCGAATATTATCAGTGATTTTTGCGACTTAATTAATTCATAAGTTGAATGAGTATTGTTTAAAATTTGAAATTTAATTGTTAAATTAAAACCTTTGGCAAACGTATTGATATTTGTTTTTTTTTTTTCGAATAAATATTGTTCTGTGTCTAAAAAATTTTTGTAATTTTGACTAATTTTGAAAATTTTTTTGTCACCAAAATCATCATAATTCTGAACAATGGGCTGAAGAATATCAATGCTATTTACTCGAAAGCGAGAAAAGCTAAGTTTATCTGAGTAATATGTGTCCACATATGAAAAGCTGGTTGAGCTAGCAGGTAAGCCTCCCACATACAAATCATTGATGAAATAATTGCTTACAGCTATGTCGTTTTTTTTATAAGTATCTATTAAGTTGAACATATTTTTGTTCGTTTGCCACTTTTTCAGTCCAAAAAAAACATTGTTATCAAGTTGAATTTCAAGCTGATACCATTGGAAGAAGTTCATTTGGTTTTCTAGGAGAATTATTTTGTCTGATTCGTCTAGATTATGAAAAATTTTAATTCCATTTTTGACTATTTCACATGTAATTAATCTGTCTTGAAATTTCGAACTAAATAAAAATTGTTCCAGCTGATCTCCGTCAATTTTAAACCATATTTTAAATTTAATAAAATTTTGTATAGAAAAATTTAGATTTTTTTTATGTTGATATGAAAATTTTTCAAATTTAACCGGATTCTTAAACTTCAAATCTTGACTTGAAAATATTTCATAAGTTTTTTGAACGCTTAGAATTAAATTGGTGTCTGTGATCAGATTTTCTTGATCATTCGAATCACTTTTGATTATTTGATATGGTGAATTTTGAATATAAACACTTGATTTAACTATAGAGGACATTTTTTCCGTATATTTTTGGTATTTATTTAAATTTTGTAAATTTTCCGAAGAGCTTATCAAAAATACCAATGATTTTGTCTCTACAAAATTTTCAATATCTAACAAATCAAAGCTAAATTTTGATTTTAAAAACTTGTACAATTCAGCCTTGGTATTTTCGTCGCAATTTTTAGCATACTTAAATTCGATTAAATATTTTGTTGAATAAATTTTCAAATTCTTTAAAAATATCTTGATATTAAAAAATTTTGATTTAAATTGACTCATAGGATCAAAAGCTCTTATTCTGTTGTCAATCATAGATTGAGAGCTGAAGTTTCCAATCAAATACATATTGCATTCATGGTCAATTTTGAAATTTTTTTTTGCATCCCAATTTTGACACTCTAGAGGTTTTTGTCCCAAATTTCCAATATAAATAGGATTAAGATTCGAAAAACTGTCACTTTGAAAAACTTCAATTTGAACTTGAGCGTTTTCTAACTTTTTTTTAACAGGAAGAAATGAAACTGAATATTCGGCCAGAACTGAACTATTGTTCAAAATTAAAAAATATAATTTTTCAATGTTTTCTCTTTGAATATTTAAAAAAACAAGTCCTGTTCCTGGCTCAATTACAACATTCTTTGTATTTACTTTAAAATAGTCCAAGCTGTTTCCAAATGTTTTTAATTTGAATAAAAATGGATTAAAATTTTTGAAATTTAAATCAACCTCTATTTTTGGTCTAAAATGCTGATAATATTTTTTCATCTCGTCAAACCACTTAATTCGACTAGGCCTATAGTTGAGCTTTAATTTTGTTTTTTGGCATAGATCAAAAAAACAGACTGAAAATTCAGCAATACGAGAAAAATTTTGTTGGATTTTCTCAGCAACTCTAATTGAACCAGACAATGGATCAAATTTAAATGGTTCGTGATTTTTCATCAACAGTCTAATGCCAGAATTTCGTAATGTTTTGATTCTCTTGTTTGAAATTGGACTTGTCAAAAACTTTGTTAGACTGAATTCCTCGTCTCCAGTAAGCTCTAGTTCAGCATAGCTAGAATTTAAAAAATACTCATCACCAGAAATAAACCCATTTAAAACGAACACTTTCAAATTTAATATTTTAATGAAAATTTCTTTTTTTAAAACAAACTGAAATTCAATCAAATGTGAACCATTTGGAAAATTGCTGCTCAAATTCAATGATAGAAGTCCATCGTTTAAATCAAAGCTAAAATTCTTCAGTAGTTTTGTATCTGATACCAGAACAAATTGTTTGTCAAATATTCTGTTCAAATTTTGCTTGAATTTTATCAAATCATAAATATTGATTGAATAGGACTCTCGTTGCAAAAGATCAGTGACCAAAATGGTAGAGTAATTTTCATCAAGCAAGGATGTCATATTTAAATACTTTAATTCCATAAAATTTTCTATTTGTAGCTGAATTGTTACATTTTTTTCTGTGAATGATCGAGCATTTATTTCAAACATTTGACAATCAAGGCCAATAATCCTGCTGGAGTTGTTGATATAAACTTGGCCAAATTCGCCTAAAGAAAATAATTCAGTTACCAGTTTGTTGTCAGTAAGACACTTTTGAGATTCTATTGATGATTTTTCATTAATTTTGCCTACAATTGCATATTTAGAGTCAAATAATTTCAACTTATAGTTAAAAAAATAATGGCTGTTTTGTTGAATTTTTTTATAAATTGATAAATTGGATTCCATTATATTTGAAAAAAGAATATTTAAAAATTTTATCCTTAATTTTAGAATATAGAAATGACTTTCAGCTGAACCAAATTTTGCATAATAAAAAAACTGATTCTCAAAATTTGTTGGATATTTGGCCAAATAAACCATACCATTTGTTCGGTCATAGTTTAAAAAATCTTCATACTCACTACTCAGTACAATAAATTGATAGGAATCTTTGAATTTATTTTTCAAATTCAGAACAAGCGATCCAATTTTGCTTGTACGACTAATAAATAGATCCATAGTTGTTTCTTTGAATTTAATTTTAAAATCAAAAATCTCTAAATGAGAATGAAACACTTTTAAACGATGTAATTTGGATGATGGCAAATTTTTTGATAAATAATTAACTTTGAGCCAACCATTAGATGAGTTAATTGCAAATAGACCAGGAGTAGAAGACACCAATTTAATATTTTTGGTTTTTTCAAAATAAATTAAATTCGTTCTTAAATTATTTATTTCTCTAGTGTAAAAGTCAAAGCTAAATTTTTTCTGGCCTTTAAAACCAACGCCAACTATTGGTTTTTTAGAAACATCTTGAACAAAAATTATCAATTTGGTCTCAACTTTGATCGGCTTTGAAATCATCTTATTCACTATCATAGCGCATATGTCAATTTGGTATCTTTTTTTTTCTAATTTATCATTTAAATAAACATCACCTGTTTCTTCATCTATTCGAATCAATGACTCGTTATTACATAAAGTGTACTTGATTTTATAGCTGGTTAGATTGATCGAAACTTTTGCCAATAAATTTCCAACCTTGGCCCGATCTGAAACTTTCACAAAATAGAACGGTTGCGAGAATCTCGAATTGATAAAATTAGGACCACAATCAGGTTCTATCTGAATGACTACATGTGCGAATATGTTCGAATTTTTCGCATTGTATGCTTTTACATTGATTAATGTGTTGACTTGAATAGATGAATAATACGTGCAAAAGTCCATAAAATCCTTATACCCATCTATTTTGGCCGATATTTCTCCGTTTATTTCATTTAATTTCAGCAAAGAGGTAAAAAATTTTGGCAAACCCTGCTGGTTATTAACAAACATAAACAAAACATCTTTTTCAAAATCAGCTGTTTGAAAACTTAAAATAGGTCTATTCTGATTAAAATCATCTAGTCCAATTTTTAATTTATAAATTGACTTTCTAACATTTAGATGATTATTAATTCTTGAAAATGTTGAATTTCGATGGCAAATGTCCTGGTCGAAAAAAATAGATCTTGGCATTGATTGGGGAAAAAATCTAATTTCAAATTCAAAAAATGAATCTACCAGGATTGAAACGCTTATTTCTTGACTTTTAAACCATGTGTAGGAATTTAGAAAAATATCGCCATTTTTTTCATTTATCTTGAATGGAACTTTAAAATCAGACACGATTTTAAAGCTTGAGTTAAACAATTCTCCTGAGCTAGAAATTAAGTCCCTGACTTTGAATATTGTGTCTCCGATTGAAACTTGATTTACATCAATAATTACATCTAAGTCAATTTTGTTGATGCCTAAAAATTTTAAACTATCACCGAGATTTTTTTCGAAATTTATCCCAAATCTACACATATATCTATTTTGAATATTTTTTAAATTTGCATTAGACTTAATTGATGAAACAAAAAAATTAAGTTTAACAATTTTTTTTTCGATTAGCATTGTCTTATTTAGGCTTAAAGCACCATTTGATGGGTCTACGTAAATAAGCGAATCAATTTGAGGAGCAAATTCAACTTTTTCTGATAAAACTAAATTATAATTGTTTGAAATTGATTTGATTAATTTCGAATTTTCTAAATAATATTTGACAGACCCTGAGCTTTGATAGACACTTCCAATTTGAATAAAATCCGACTTAGTTTTAACTAAATCTGAATATGTAAAACTAGTCCAACAACCTGATATTCTTTCTAAATTTATTTTAACGCTCAGTTTGAATACTTTGAAATAATCAAGTGATTTAGAGACTAGTTTAACATACTGATTGATGCAAGTTTTGTAGTTTAACAGACTATTTTTTAAAATTAAGTCCCCATTGGCTTCGTTTAGATTGAAATAAAATTGAATACTTTGTGAATTTGAATTATTATTGATCAGAAATAGTCTGTATTGGTCATGATCGATTGATACTTCATATTTTTCCTTGATTAAATCAAATATATTGACTATTAAATCTCCAATTTTTGGTAAATATTCTAAATTAAATTGTAAATCAAAGGTCCCTTTAGGTTCAGTTGTCGACTCATTAGATGAAAGTTTATTTAAAAATTTTACTTCAACCTTAATTTTTTAATTAAAAAAAACAATAAGAAAAAAATAATTTAAATTTACCTTTGCCATATCGAAATAATTTACATTTTTAGAATTAAATACAACAACATAGAAATAAATTTTTTTCAAACCACTATTTTGACAATTAACAATTCCAGTTAAACTGTTTACTTGACAATTCAGATCATTTTGGCTGATTAATCGAAAACGACGATCAACATTGTTATTGATTGCTTTTTTCGTATTCAAATTAAATTGGTAATTTGGACTGGTTGAGATAAATTTAAAATTTCTTCTTTCAAATTGAAAATTTTCTATCATAGAGTTTTTTTCTAATTCAAACACAACATAAACAAACATTTGAATTGAAATTGTTTTTTGTCTAAATTTTGAATTTATTTCCACTGTTAATTGATAAAAATTTTTATTTTTTTTTTCAATTAAATTTTTTGCCAAAATTAGACCAGTTTTTGAATGGATAGAAAAATATTTATCTGAATTTTTTAGCTTGTAGTCGATTTTCCATTGACTTAGCGTGTTTAACAACTCAGTAAAATTTTTGTGTATATTTTTTTGAAAAGCATTTTTCAGATCTATTTTGCCGATTATTTGTCTTTCGATTTGATCACCGCTTACTTCAATAATTTGGTTCAATTTATCACCAAAGTAACAAATTGGATCATCATCGAATAATTTAAATTGAACAATTATTTGAGCTAGTTTTCCATTCAAATCAACTGCATTAATATGAAAAATGTACACTTTTTCGTAAAATGGGTTGAAATATTTTTGATCTTCGCTTGGAAGATAATACAGTTTGCCTGTATACTTTTCTATTGCGAAAGGTATATTTTCATTGTATACAATAGAAAATTCGATTAATTTTCTTGAACTAAAATTAGAGCCAATTTTACAAATGAAAAAATCATATTGATTATTGCTTGAATTGTTGATTATTTCACTTTTTAAAACTTTTAGATTAAAAAAATATTTTTTTATGAGTTCATGTGCTGATGGTTTTCTAATGTCCCAGTCAAATGTTTCAATCAAAATATGATATTCAAATACCTTTATAATTTCTAGTGATAGTTTATCTATGACAAACTTGTTTAACTTTAAAAATATATTCGGACCAACGTTTTGATTATCCAAATTAAATTGTAAATAAGAGCTGTCTAAAGAACTATGAGCTATAAAATTAGTGTCCGATGTACTTATGTGATTGATTATAAATTTTGTGTGCCATAAGTCAGATCGTTTTTCTTTATTATTTTGAAATTCTTTTAAATCTATTTTGAATTTTTTTTCTCCAAATGTATTGAAATATTTCTTGGGAGCAGTGAACAAAACTGGTGAGCCTAGTCGAATAACATAAATTGACTGTTTCAAAAAGGACTCAACTACGGACCCATTATTTCTGTATCGTGTCACAAAATCAAATGAATACAACTGGTTTGGTTCGATGGCAAAAGCAAAAGGAATCTCGATATAATAATTTTCCGAATTGTCTACTTGAATACGATAATCAAGAGCCAAAACAATTGAGTTAGAGTTTAAATTTTTGACACGTTCCATGTCTATGTAGACATCCTGGCCTAATTTCTTTTTATTTAGAATAAAAATTTTGTGCTTTACTTGAGATGAGTTGATAAAATTGACCAGATCTGAGTCAATCAACGGCACTGAGTTGAAATTATTAGTGAATAAAAAATTCAGAAAGATATTATAATTAGCTATTTTATGGTCCAAAATAGAAATTTCTAAATAGATTTTTGCCCGTTCAATGCGATGAGAAAAAGCCAATGTTTGATTAATGGCCAAAGAGCCATTAGATTTTTCCACTTTAAATAATTTGTCGCACAAAGTTTCCTCCATATTTTCGCATCTCTTTACAAATTCAATCTTAGAAAAAATTTCTGGATTTATTTTTTCCAGGTCTAAATTTAACAGAGAGGACCAAAAATTATTTGATCTTTCTTTTAATGTGATATTTCTGACCAAATTAGTTTTAATTTCTATTTTATCAAAAACAATTGTCAAACTGGATAGAATTTTATCTAAATTACTTATCATAACTTCACATGTAAAATTAGATGGAAGTAAATTAAAATCATTGATATATAAAGTACCATCTTGCTCGTTTAAAACAAAAAATTTTTGAATGCTTAAATCAGACAAAAAATTGAATTTAATTTTACTGTTACTTTCCCAATTAATTAAATTTGAGCCAGGTATATGTGATTTTAGATCCATTAATGGAATATTTGGACTCATTATTTCCAAATTTTGATCATAAAACAAGTCTTCTATTTGTATGACAGTTTTTCGAATTGAATTTGATGAAAAAACTAAATAGCTCGGCTCTAGATCGAATAAAATTTTTAAATTAAGTCTTATTAATGAACATTCTTGACTAAATGAGTTTAAATTATAAATTTCTTTTGAACAAAGATTTAAAGTCAGAAAGTAAAGTCTAAAATTAGTAAAAATTTCATTTTGCTTGACATTAAGTGAATCGTAGACCAAATACATTTTTTTTTCCGATTCAATTATTTTGAATGAATCAGCACTTATTTCATCTATTTGATTTGTTTCATGTAAATATGTCTCCAATACAGAACTAATAAATACTTCCAATTGTTGATTTTGTTTATTTAAATTTTTTTCTCCAAAATTTATTAATTTTAAATTTGATGTTTGGTTAATATAATTAATAGAAATATTAATAAACTTGTGATTAAACTCTTCGACTAATTGTTCAATTCTACTTGTATGCTGTTTTTCTAATACATTTAAATAAACTTTAAACACCTGCTTGTTCACTAATCTATTTTTGACTCCAATTTTGAATGTTTTAATTTCAACAACCAGAGTGATTAAATCTACTATTTTAACTGTCTCTAAATAATTTTCAAATTGTGACTGTGTTTTCAAGTCAGCACTAAAACTGTTCAATGAAAAAATATGTCTCCACGTTTCATCTGTCATGTCACTAAGACTAAATATTTTTAATTCATCGTTTGGCTCACTTAGACTTAGATTTTTTAAATTTAGAATAAAATTATCCTCATTCAAAATAGATTGTCTTGTCACATCGAAATATTGACTTGACAAATGTGAAAAATTTTTTAATTCTCTAAATTCAATCATCAGCCATGGAATTAAATGTTTGCTCTTGATTAAATCACTGCTCAATTCACACTCAAATTTTTTGACATTTAAACTTGAATTTTTTAAATAAAAATAAACATTATTTTCGCTTAAATAATAGGACATTAAATCACCAGCATCTAGATCATTTACCCAACATTTTTCAATTTGAAAAAAATTAATTAAATCAAATTCAATTTTATGAGTTGTATCATCCGAGTATTCTATTTGCTTATAAAATACTAAATCTGGACCAAATAGGTCTATTTTAATAAAAAATAACAAACTCCTAACATTTACTGAATCAGAAGCCGAAATTTCTATTTCATAATAAAACTGACAGTGTCTATAACTTGATTCGGTGTAAAGATTCGAAACACTTAGTTCACCATTTATCTTGTTTAAATTCAATCTCAATTTGAACAATTGTTGACACATTGAGCTTATTTTTAAGCTAGTTCTATTCAAGCTATATTTTACGCCTGTGCTAGTAGTGTCTGCATCATAGGCTTGAAAGTAAGTGAGTAAAATATCCTGGTCTTGTTTGATTTCTGAATAGCTTAAAATTTTGTGAAAAGTGTAACCACTCAAAGGTGGATTGACAAAAATTGGATAGTTGTCATTCAAATCATTTATGTGAACAGTCACATTGGTCCATATCAAATAGTAGTTGTCATTTTGTTTACACTTAGCTATCACCGAAAATTCCCAATTTTGTTCGATTTCTGCATCTAGTTTTTGCGTATTCCACAATTCAACAAAATTATTTTTACTTATAACTTTAAATTTATCGCCATAACCGATTAGCTCTGCTTGACTCAATTCTACGCATTTAGTAGTCAACTTTGCCACTAGTCTTGTATTTAAATTTTCGTCTAAATACAAATAGTAATTTTTCTGATCAAAATCAACTTGTTGATTAGACTTGAATTGGATAAAAATTCGAATCTCTTTTGACTGTGATTGAGCATTTGAAAACATGATAGATGTCTCTAGATAATTCAGCCGTTTCAAATCTAGTTTGTTATTTAAAAAATTTTCATTTAAACTCAAACTTAAAGAGCCGTCTGCGCCCAATGTCAGATTAAAAAATCTCTCATATAATTCACTAAGTTTAATATTCAAATTTCGGCTGTTTATCAATTTTAGATAAATATTTCCAATTTTAAGCTGGCCAATTTGAATCAAACATTCTAAATCTACATGGAAATAATAATTTTGAACTTGATCAACTCTATTTGTAAACAAGTCTTTCATGTACACATCAAATGAGCTTTTAACTACTTTTAAATTTAAATTTACATAATTGTATTTAAATTCAGACTTGGCATTATCTTTGACCATAATTTTCAAATTGAAAATATTTACTAAATTTTTTGTGTTGAAAATTTTTGAATTAAGCCATAATTTTCCACTTTGTTTTTCCATTAAAAAAAAATTGCTATTAAAATATCTATTATTTAATTTAACATAAACTATCATGTAGTCTAGAAGTGAATTTAAGCCATGATCAAAATCATTTGCACTTTGGTTGAAAACTAGAAAATATTTTTGATCATGTTTTGGCATAGAAACAAAATTTTTCAATTGATTTTCGTACACATCAATTTCGTATTCTTGTTTCGAATACTTAGGCTTATTGTCATTTGAATCAAGCAAATCAACACGTATATGAATCGAGCTCGATTTGAAGAATTTTTTTGTATCGAAAATGCTTACATTTATTGTAAATTTAGTTTGGTCAATTTTTAATTTAGATCGCCAACCGGCACGCATTGCTAGATGACCAGCGATCGGCTCCAGATCAAAAATATCATCTTGAATATTACTCGCCTCTATTTTCATTCGAATAAATTTTTTCATATATAATTCTTTTAAATTTTTTTTCTCAAATAATTTCTCATCTAGACCAGGAACCACTTTGGTCACATAGCAGCCCATATCATTTTTCCTTTGTGTTATTTTAAAATCCATTTTATTTTCAGATGGTACTTTAATTTTAAGCTGGTTTTGATCGACTATTTTAAATCTTAATCTCTGAGTTAAAATTGAGTCTCTCGATTGTAGCAGAAATGCTTCTAAGCCAAGATCAATTGACTCATGCTGCTCATACAACTCTTGTACATTGTCGCTCAATCGAATCATATAAAAATTTGCCAAAAACATTTTTATTTGAAAATATTTGTTGAATGAGGTAATTTTGAGCTCGATTGAGTCATTTTTAGGATATACAATTCGGACTATGGACACAATTCCGTTCGGCTTCATGTCAGTCTTTATCAAACCGTAATCTGAATCATTGAAAATTTTAAATATGTACTCTATGTTTAATTTTAGCTCGTTTATTTGATCAGAGTGAAGATCTAATACTAAGGTTTTGTTTAACATGACATTGACGTTGAGGCTTATTTCGTTGTTTAGCTCAAGTAAACACGAAGAAGTGTCCGATTCTTGATGGTAGCGTAAGTAAACATTTGTGTGGTTATCAATTAGAGTATATGAAATTGCGCATTTGTGAGGTGCTGAGCGAACAATCTGAAATTTAATGTTGGAATCTATCGTTTGCTTGTCAAAAAGCAATACTGTCTGATTTAGATTTGTAAATTGAACATCTATTACTCTGGACAGGACTGTGTTGATTGATATTAATAGACAAATAAGTGTAAAAAATGTCATTTCTATATTTACAGCTAAAAAATAAATAATTAATAATTGAAAAAATATATTTAAGAATCAAGGTTTTTTGTTAAGCCCGAGTTAACTCTCAATAGTAACTTGAAAATTTATTCTGGTTGGCTTCTTGGAAAAATGATGATTTAATCTGCTTAAAGATTTGTGTCTACGAGCTAATTTATTTAATTTTGAAGCACTTGAAAAATCAAATTTTGAAACTAGAGTTAAATTTTTACCTTTAGAAAACAATAGAATTTGCTTGTACAAGACAATTGTTATTTTAATCTGAAAAATTTTTAATTAGATTTAGCTTGGCTAGTGGCTATGAAACGGTTTAGTGCTGGTCAAACTAAGATTTCGCTTTCTAATGAATATTCATCATTTAATAAAAGTACTCGAAAATGACCTCGAATGATAAGGAAATAAATTAAAAAAGAAAAAGAAAATTTTTTATTTACATGCTACGCTTTTTCAAATATATTCAAATCTAGGCCTAGATTAAAGCTCCGCTTTGTCTTACGTTGACAATAGAACTTATCAATGTTTGTTTTAAATATGTCCCACTGTGAGACTTATTTGAAAAAAAAAGATTTTTAGTGTTTTTTTTAACAATTAGTTTCACTCGGCTGGCAAGTTTTATTTTGTCAAAATTGATGTCGTAAGGTTCTTAAGCGGTATTTAGAGTAGCAAATTTAAAAATATTTACAAGAAATCATTGGGGTATAAAATTACCAATTTTGGCGTTAATAATTAAGCCTCTTGACAAAGGAATAAAGCGAAACATTCATTTCTCATTTGTTTAATGCTCAAAGCATTGTTTTAATAAGTTTTATAAACTGTCCATAATTAGAATTTCTAAGATTCGTCTACTCAATCAATTCAGATAACTTAACATGATTCACTAGAATCTCAAGTTGACAAAAAGAAAATGAAAATATAATTTTATTTGCTAAAAATATAAATTCAAATGAAAGCCATATAAATAAATGAAATTTAACTCAATATCTCCCCCTATATAAATAAATAATTCTCTCTCTCTCTCTCTCTCTCTCTCTCTCTCTCTCTCTCTCTCTCTCTCTCTCTCAGTCATTTAAATTGCATCTTTTTCTTATTAAGATAAGTGCAATAAAAAAATAGATACACCATTTACTCAAGCCTGTCAGACTGTCTGTGTTTGTCTAGCAAAGATCAAATATTTTCCAGCAAAATTTGATAATTTTGAATAATAATTTTTCAGCGGCTGATTTTCTCTGTCTAGTCTAATTATCTGCTTAAAGCGCAATTTTTCACGGTTTGTTATGATAGACAAATAAAAAATCCAACAAACTATTTGTTCAGACTATTAAGACCGTGATCTTATAGTCTGATCTAACAGGAAAGAAATAATTGAGTAATTCAGAAAGACCTGAAAAGAAAACCTGATTTAGCAAGAATTCGATCCATTCACTTTTATTATTTGAATTTCATGTTGGTTCTCTTAACAAACTAAATTTGATACAACAACTTGTCGTACTCTTAAAAATCTCAAATTTTATCAATAATTTTTTAATTACCTATAATTTTTTTTTGTTAATCAAACACCTATTTAATTTTTAGTTTCAATATTTTAATTTAGATTAAAAAAATAATGTTAACAGACAATACATATTTGACACGATCTATTATCTAAACTATAATTTTACAAAAAAAAAGTTAGTAATAAATCAACAAGTAATTATTGAATAGAAGTTTTTTTTTCATCAAAAAAAGAGAGAAAATCAAAGGCGTCAAATTCAAGATACTCATCTAAAATCATTCTTGGAGCTTGTTAAGCTATTATTTTGGCCAGAGAATACTTTTTTAAATGCCTGAAGCTTGAATTGTAATTTGTTTATTTATGTAAATTAAACAAATGAAAAGACTGTTCGTAAAGGTCTAGATAAATTGGTATTGTGACGATTCTAAACTTGTCAAAAATTTAAACAAAAAATTGAAAAGAAAAATTTTTGAATTTCTTTAGAATTAAAAAAAAAAGAAATTAATATAATTTTGTCGCAATTTAATTAAATTTAACCGTAAGAAATTGAAATTGGACACATTAAGGGCAAAAAACTTTAATCTATGCCATTAGTTATTTTAATTAATAATTAAGGATCGATAATTAGTAGAAAATTAATCGAAAATGCAAGTTCTATTTTCTCACAACAAAAAAAATTTTTTTTCTTTGCCTATTTCAAATTTGGAATTCAATTTTTCTGCAAAAAATAACAAGATTAAATATTCACTTAGTTTTAAATCTTAAGATAAACAAAAATTGAACCAAAATAAAATTCATTTATCCTATTAATTATTTACAAATCAAAAAATGGTCAGTTTCGAATACAAATTGAATTAGAATGTCACTCGATAACAACCATATATATAGACAACTAATTTGCTGTATTTCAGACTTGAAAATTCATTGATTTACTGTCAATCTTAAGTATTTATCATCAAATAGAAAACTTATCAGTTTATTTGTTTTTTTTTTTTATTTCGAAGATTAAGTGTTTGTTTCTATGGAAATTCAAGCAACTAAATCAATTCCCAATGGATCACTTTTAGCTAATAAGATATTTGACAAATTTGACGTATTTTTTAAATAGCCGATTTTGATGATACACAACCTTTCAGAATAAATTACTAAAGCTTGTTAATTTTAATTAGTTTCGGTAAATATTAAGCCTAAGGCGACTAATGGTCAAATTTAAATTCCACAACGAGTACAAAATGATGAAAATTAAAAATGCCACCCTTTGAACTATTTAACCTCGAGTTAAAATTTATTTCATAGTTTTAATTTAGATTGTATCCTGTTGGTTTTATTAAAAGCTCAAAATAAAAGCAATTCAAATCAAAGAGTGTGTCGATTAGTAACTTTAATTCAAGTTAATTTAAGTGATGAGATTTTCCTATTTAGAAAGTTTTTTCACTTAACACAGAAATATTGTATTCTCTTTCAAATAAATGTTCACTGTAAGACCTTCATTTTTAAAGCGAAATAACTTCTGGTATGTTTGATATTTATATTTTTTTAATTTTTTATTAATGAAATTATCTGTTAACGAAGGTCCTTTAATTTTTTTTAAAATAATTTAGGAGTTTGACTCCAGGGCAGTTTCGACTGGTTTAATCCCTCATTTCAGTCCTCTTATTAGTAAATTTTTGATTAAATAAAGTAAGAGTGTTTTTTGGATTAAAATTTTAAAATACGCTTCCCAGTGGTGTTTGAAACCTGTTTAGGGCTTCGACAGTCTTGTTTTTTTTTAACCAAAGTCCTTAATTATTCAATAAAGAAACGATTCAGGGATTCCTAATTTGAAAGGGAATAAGTTTAAAATTTTAATAATTCTGAAATAATTATCAAATTTTTTGTTCAATGCTCTACTTTATTTTTTAAAAAAAAAAATTATAAATATTTTGCTTTTCACAAGGCATAAAAAATTTGGTGTATGATTTTCAATTGAATTACATTTTTTTTAGATTTAGAGCGATCAAATTTTAAATGTCATCAAGTTTAATTGTACTATTTAAATAAGCCAAACTTTTTTTCTAAATTTAGAAATAGAGAAAAAAAAACAAAACGAAAATGACTTTTGAAATATTTATTTATAAAATTAAAAAAAAATCCTAAAGTTATAAGGTATTTATTTTAGAAATGTTTCACACAAATATTTTTGATTAAATTATACACTTTTTTAATTATTCTAATGGAATACTTCTGATTTTTTTTGATTAGGGAAAATTTTAATTTAAAAATTATTTAAAAAAAGAACAGATTTAACAATGTTGTTTAATAAATATAAGTTAGTTTTTTACAATTTCTCATAATTTTGCTTGTTGATAATAAATTTTGTAATTTTGTAACTTGCTTGCTTTGTTATCAACCAGCTAGATTATTAATTATTGTTCCAAAAACCGTTTTTTTTGAGTATAAATGTCTGGATATTTCTAGTTTCCTACCTTTTTAAGATATATTTATTATGCTATTAAAATATACTGTTTATTTATTTTTAATTAAAGGATTATTCTGAAAAATCCGAGCTTTCCGAATGGTAATTGCCTTCAATTAAACCCACACCTAAATGCTATCTTTAAATTGATTTTTAAAAAAATAAAAAAGAATTAATTTAATAAATTTAATGAATGGATTGTAAACTTGGACTTATTAATAAAATCATTGGTGAAAATGATAAATATTCAATTGTGGCTGATACATATTTTAATATTTAATGCTTTTAATTAAAAGTAATTCCGATTTATGCTTTTTTTTTAAAATAATTTAGCCCGATTAGAGAATGTTAAAATCAAATTCTTTTATTTATTTGTTTTTTTTTGAATAATTTTGGAGAGGAACTCCACAGGCTTATCCGAGCGGCAAAAGACCCTCTTTTCAGCCTTTTATTTATTTAAAAACAATTAACTACAATTTATGGGTATAAATTTCTAAATTATTCATTATTAGACTCATTAAAAGCTTTAAAAAAATTTGTTTCATTTGATCACTTGAAATTACATATATATTATATAAATAAATAGAAGTAGCATTGTAGGTCGAATGAGTTTAAAATTAATAAAAACTTAGACAAAAAAGTAACTTAAATAAATAATCTTTTTTTTTATTGAAATTCAAAAATACTTATATCTGTCTTGTTTCATATATTATTAACATTAGTAACCTGAAAATTTCTGTTTCAACATATCTTTTTGATTTTTATTTAATTTATCTTATTAAAATTTTATTTTGTTTTTTTTTTGTTTTAATTTTAATTTATATTTTAATCTAAACGAACTCTTGTTCAGTACAAATAAAACAAATAAATAAATAAAAAAAAAGGTTAATAAAATTAACCAATTTTTTATTCACTTTTGTCAAAATTTCACTATTCTAAATTGCCGCTATGCAATGATCAAATCTAATTTAGTTTTAAATATTTAGAAAATTAAATGAAACTTATTGTTTGATTTTTGAAAAAATAAAAAATCTATATTTATTAATATAATATAAAATTTTTGTTCAAATTAACACTGGAAGGTCCGGTTTCGTTTTGACTCATTTTTTTTAATGCTTTTATCAATGGAAAAGCTCATCAATTTTTTTTAATTTTAGCTATCTGAAGATGAGAACTCAATGAGCTAATCGAAAAATAGAAGCATTATAAAATGATCAAAATAAAACCGGACCTTTTAGTGTTAAATATAATTTACTTTTCATCATCATAATTGGTAGAGCTTTTTAGATACGGCTGTTTTCTCTTATCCGATAAAAAATAACAGGTTTCATTTTTAAAAATTAAATACTCCCAAAGTAAATAAATCTGCTACTAAAGCAAATAATTATTTTTTCGTCAGTAAGAATCAATTTGAATTAAAGAATAGCGTTTATGATGATTGAAATTTACTTGACAACATTTAATTTATAATTAATAATAATTCAAAATTATATTTATTTTTAATTTTTTTTTTTAATTCTAGATTAAATTTTAGAATTTAGTTGCTAGTAGTTTCGATAAATTTTTAAAAAATTTTTTTTTACTTATCTTTTTAAAAAATATTCAAAATTATGAATGGTGCTATTACTTAATTTTGATTTTTTTTTCTATATTAAGAGGGAGTGTCTAATATTATGTTTTAATCAATTTAAAAAAATTATAATTTTTTAATAAATCTTTTTTTTTATTTAAAATAAAACAACAATTAATAGGATTTATCTATTTACATATGTATTTGATCGTATCATATGACCAATGTTATCTTCTAAATTTTTAGGCTTATTTATTCTATTTATTAGATATCTATATTGAAGCTGAAAGTCGCCGTCTATTTTTTTTTCCGACTTGTTTGAAATTCTGCTCTCAGTAGAAGGTTTTTGTCGGTTGTTTTTCTTATTTTGAATAAAAGAAGACTGATTGAGAAAAGCTACGTTACTACGATTTTCTGTTGAGCAAGAACTTTGAGACAAATTTTGTGCCGTTACCAATGGAAGAGCTGGAAATTTGGGCGAAACTTCCTTTATGTTAAATGTAAAAACAGTTGGTTGAACAAAATTTTGACTATTAGTAGGAGATTCGGATTTTTTCAGGCTAATTTTAAATTTTAAATAAATTAGGTGTTTTAGTTTAATTTATTTTACTTTGGACTCATATTTATAATGGTTTTGGATCTATTAAAAGGCGACATGGGTGTAGATCTGGTCTCGCTGTGTCTCACGTTTCTTTTCAGTTCACTTTTTCCTCGCTGAAAGCTAATATTGGGCCTCTCCATTTGTATTAGAGATTCGTCTGAAAACAATTCATTTTTAGTATTTGGACTCGTTTTAGAATGGTTTAAGGGTGGGAAAATATGCTTTGAATTTGAAATACTTGAAGTAAAATTGCCAGTTCCGTTGCTTGATTGAGCAGCAAAAATGGATGAATCTGTCAAAAAAGGGTCCAAATTTCTATTATAAGAATTTGAATTCAATTTTTTGACTTGGTTTAAATCAATTTCTTCACAGAGCATCGTCGGTAGTACTTCTTTAGTCTTAAGATAAAAATAAATTATTTATTTATTCAGAAAATTATTCGAAATTCAAAACTACTATTTTTGGCTTTGTTCTAGATCTGACAAAGGCGATTCGGCTGCTTTCAGTGAATGAATGCCTTTTTCGTTCCAGACTCGACTCATTTCTTTCTTTAATTATCGGCTGATTCTGTTGAATCTGAATGTTTGTACTTTGAATTGGTCCTGGATATAGCGGTTGTCTCTCGGGATCATCTTTTTAATCAAAAAACATAAAAAAAATTAAATTTTAACCATAAAATTTACACTCATCCTTCTGGGTGCGAACTTTGGCAATTTTACTTTTAAACTTTCCTTCAGTAGTGATTGCTACTACTTCAAACTTGTACTCATTGTCTGGTCTTAGCATAGTCACGTGATATTCGGTAGTTATGCCAGAGTAAATGCACTTTTTTTCATACTTAGAACTCATGTTTAAATCATAACGGGTTAATTTTCCGCTTATGACCTGGGGTGACTGCCATCGGACAAGGATTTCTCGTTTGCCTATCATGCCAAACGATGGTTTCTCGGGAAGCACATCACCTAAACCACAAGTACTAGCTTTTAAATAAGCTTTTTCTCCCTTTCCTCTGCTATTGCTAGCACAAACAAAAATTTCATAAGAGCTTTCAGGCTGAAGACCAGTTATGGTCGAGCTCAAGTCTGCAGTTTGTTCGACAAGCGTTTCACCATTATATACAAAATAAGCCTTTATTAATCCATTTGGTTTACTGGGTGGATCCCATGCAATTCGAATTATGTTTATAGTTGAACCAGTGGTTTTTAAATTTTCTGGTTCAGATGGAAATGCTTCTTCTGTATGCACTGTGATTTGATTACTTTTTTCACTTTTTTCATTATTTTCAAGAATTAAAGCTTGAATGCTAAACGAGTAGTCAGTGTTTGGTTCCAAGTCTTCTATGACATGAAATAATTCAGGACCAACATACACTGGCTCTTCATCTTTTTTAAAATGTTAAATGATAAATAATTCTATAAAAAAAAAGTCAGTTTTACTTTTAAACAAAAAATATTGAATTGTGAGCTGGGCTTTGCAATTTAAAGCTTTCCATTCACATCTCACACTTGAAGGTCCAAGAACTTAAAAAAATTACGATTCAAAATTATATTTGTTTTGATACATTCATAGCTTTTTAATTATTTTCAAATGACTCTTAAATTCATTTGGATAGTAAATTTTTAGTGTGAAAACTTTATTCTTTTATTGGCAAATAATTTTTTATACATAAGCATTTGTTGTAATTCAAAATTGTGCTCTAAGCTTTCTAAAGAATCTCCTAAAATAAGAAGAAAACTCTAAAATGAAAAATTAATTTAAATAAGCGCAATATAAAATATAATACTGTGCTATGAATTAATATATTTTTTTATGAAATCTTTTTATATGATTTTCCCTAATCTACGGTTTCAGAATTAATTTTAAGCTAATTAAATAAAGTGATTTTATTTTAGAAAGAAAAAAAATGAGACAATTTTTTTGTAAAAAAAAAAAGAAGATTCCAAGCTTTCTTTGCCATTACTTTTTATATTTGAAAAAAATAAAATAATTTGAATCAGAACATGAATTATTGAAGCTATAAAATTCTTTTTCTTTAAAATATTAAAAAAAAAGAAGAGGAGAGGAGAGCAGATAAATTTTTTTTCAAAATTATTGTTATGAAATACTTTTTATCAATTATTATTAATCAAAATTTTACCTATTGCATTTAGAATGTTCGGTTTCTCAATTGGTTTGAATGTTTCCAAAATGATATTTATTTCTTCTCTAACGTCATTATTAAGATCTTTTTTTTTCGAAATATCACTGACTGTTCTCCAAAGAGTTGAATTATTTTTCATTTTGAGATAACCCGATGGAAAACTAGAAAAAACTCTAAGCAACCTATTATATAAGCACATAATAAGAAAATATAATGGAGATATTTTTTCAAAAATTAAAAATTATACATCGCAATAAACCACTGTGATTCCGGATCAGTTACGGAGTTTAACAAATTACACAATGTATTTATCAAATTATTAAAATTTATATTGTTTAAAATTAATTGATGGATACGTTGGTTAGCAGCCAGACAACTTAAAGCGTAGCAAGAATTTTTTGTACAACCATTGTCTGTGTTTGCTTGTATCATGTTGAACAGTGACTCGATGAGATTATTTATTTCATCTAAAGCTAAAAAAGCAAGTCTTCCTGTTTCAGTATCGCATAACCTGCCTAAAAAAAATTAAAGTTTATAAATTGAAAACTCTAAAAATCACCTATAGCAAAGGCACAGTTCATTCCACGACCTATGTTATCACAATCCAAAGATCTAATCATTTTTAGCAATATCTTACTAGATAATTCATGTTTTAAAATTTTTTCACAGCCTTCTTCTTCAATCGTTATTCTAAAACATTATTTATAAAAATTATCAAAATGAAAACGGATTTGAAATCTTAATTACCTTGCTATCACTAAAGCCGCATTGCTGCTTACCCAGCTATTTCCGTTTTCAAGTAGTTCTATACAAATCTGAATTATTTGTTCAAGTAACGTTTGTGATATGAGCCAATTACGGCCTAAATTGTTCTCTGACTATTTTAAAAAGATTCAAAATTAGTAACTTTAATTAATTTTTTGCACCCACAATTGTTCCTATGGTACCAGCTGCATTCATCATACACTCATAATCAGAACTTTTAAGAAGTTTGATCAAATAAATCAAAAGTTTAGTTGACTCGGGATGAGATTGATCGTTTAGAAAGTCCAAAATTGCACTAATACCTTCATTTGTTTCAGCAATAGTGCCAAACACAAATGCTGAATTTCCACTCACACGTAAATTGTCTGATGCCATAAGTTTTACTAAACCGACAATTAAATTGTCCTTATTTACATTGTTCAGAAATCTGTCAAGTGTTTTCTCTTTGTTTATGTGCAAATCATCAACTTAAATAGAAAAGATTGATGATTTTTCAAAAACATAATTAAAAACTTACTTAAATATTCTAGAGCTAGAACAGCACTTTTAAAATTCTGATTTAAATAATGAAAATAGTCTTCTTTGTACCAATGAGTTAGATTGACCATTTTTAAAAATGTTTATTTGCCTATCATTCAATTTTTTAAGTAGTATAAATTATTTTATTCGTAAATAATTGAAGATAAAGGTTTTATGACAAAATATTAATGAAAAACTTTTGTGATAATTTTTTTTCTTTTATAGATTGGTCTCCATCGTCTTATCTAAAAATAATTAATAATTTAAAGCTTTAATGTTATAAAATTATTAGTAAATTGTTATAAATTGTATAAGACGAAAAAGTTAAAAGTAAGACTAACATGGTTGAATTATAACTTTATTTTAAAATAATTATAAAAATTTACTAATTTTTTCCGTCACTATAGCGAACAATCAATTTCTTAAAAACATTAAAAGGCTTTTTTTAAAAATAAAGGTAATCAAAATATACCCATATTTTTTATTGTTTCTAAATTTTATCTTATTTATTTGATATATTTAACAAAAATAACAACGAAAGACTTAAATTTGATTATTTTCTTGGACTAATTAGTGTTTTTTTCAAATTTTTTTTTTTATTAAATTTAAATTTAGAAAAATAATTTTAAACCTTTGGTTATTCAAAATGCATAAAATAATCACCAGCTTTTTACTTACGCATGGTGATTCTATATATTTAATAATATTATGAGTATAAACTTTCACCAATCTTAAATTCTTGCATAACTATTTGTTTAATTTAAGTTATTACAAGATTTATTAAAATCAGCCTGAATTATACCTTTAGCCACGTAAATACTTCAAGGTTTTTGAATAGCTCAATTAGCAACCTGGATTAGTTTAGAAAAATAAATCAAAGTTTTTTATGGAAGAATGTTGTCATGATTAATTTTCTTATATTGGGCCAAAACTGGTTCATTCCATTCTAATTTGTAATACTTTTTATCAATTAAATTGAAATAAAATAAAATTGCCTCCTTCTCTCCCTTTCTTTGGGACAAAATCAGCTTATTTCTTGTTTTTGATTATTAAAAAAAAAATTATGAAACTAATTACGGTTGTGCGAAAAAAATCTAAAATAAAATACATATTTTTGGTAAACAATAGCAGTCCAAAAAATAAAATCTAAATCCAAATTAATTACATAATCGTAACTCTAAATTAAAAAACATGCTCCCCTTATTTTATCAATAAAAGCTTGTTTTGATCGAATTGTTGTTAAAGTAATTTTATGTCTAAAGAATTATAGCTTAACAACGCTGTTTGATTTCTTCACCTGCACTTAACAAACATTGAGAAAAAAATTAATTTCTTTTTCATTTTTTTTTAATTCTATGAGTTTATTTAAGAACCTTCAAAAGAAGAATGAAAATTTTGATTCATTAAGGCTTCCAAAATAATAATGAAATACATTTTCTTAATTGATTTAGTTGATAATTATTGAAATCCTATATGGGTTTAAACAAAAAAGTAATTGATATTTTACAATAATTAATCATATGCTTTAATTAAGAAAAAATTTAGAATTTTAATTTAAAAAAAAAAAAAAGAAGAAATGAAGTTTTTATTTTTTGGAAAAAGTTTTGTTTGAAAAGACGCTTTTAAATTTATTTAGTTTATTGTTTTCAGCCTACTAATTTAAGTTTGTGAAATTTTTTTCAAGGAATCGCTCGAAGCTAGCCATTTTTGCGATTTAAATTTCTTCGATAAAAAATAAAGTTTTAATAAATAAATTTTAAAAAACATCAATCTACAACTTTTAATAACTTTTATTTGTTATCTTAAATAATATATGAATTAGTGATTAAAACTTTAATTTTTTCAAATTTAAAATTAAAATAAAAAACACGAATAAATAACCTATTAAACAAATGCACAATGGATTCCTTCATGACGCCTTTTTCGAATAAAAATAACTCTTTTTATGATGACCAGAACGATTCATTGGCGAACTTATCTTCGGCAATGAATCGTTCAAAACTTTTACTAAATGAAATGGTTGCTAGTCCAAGCTATAAATCCAAAACCCCATCAGGTCTATTGAAAACATCAATTTTACATTCTAAATCAATTCTTTCACAATCAGCTTCTCAAGAAACCTTAGATGAATCTAGTATTAAGTTGAAAAACTTTGTCTTCATTATTATCTATATTTTTTTAATTCTAAAGAAGATCAAAAAAGTAGCATATATGTTCAGTTTAAAATTGACACTAACAAGAATATTGATGAAGAATCAAACTTAGCTAACCTCCTCGATTCTTTCTCATCTATCTGTGGCGAGCATTCTCATTTTTTAAAAGAAAAAATTGATCATTTAAATCCAAATCGAAATAGGTAAACATAAAAAATGTTTGCAATAAAATATATTGATGATATAAAAATTTTTTAAAGAGACTTTTACAATACCACAATGAATGATCAAGAAAATTTGGATAAAGAAAAATATATTTGGTGTTTGATCAAAGCTTTTTTTGATGACGAACAAAATACAAAAAATCCGGATAACAATTTTGAATATGAAATGGATATAGAAAATTCTGAGGGCTTGAGCGAGACTGCCATAGTGAACAATCTAGAGAAAAGAAATCCTTTTGTTCGTAGAATTAAATTAGTTATTGATTGGCTTGAAAAAGTTGTCTATGAGTCTGACTATATGAAAAAAATAAAAGAAAATTTAAATTCGTTTACGGAAAAATCCGTAAATTGGGAGCACACGTTGCACAATTTGAAAAGCAGAAACGATTATGGTAGAATTGATAAAAGTAGCTTGTCCGGGAGGGAGTTTGTTGACGAACTTGATCCTGATGCACCTATTCGATTATCAAAATCGTTGCATGATTTGGACCAAGAAGATGAGTACAAGTTGATGGAGTATATATTTGTGTTCATACGTGCTGGGGATCTGAGATCAGCGAGAGATTTTTGCCAAAAAATTGGCCAATCTTGGCGCGCCGCTACTTTAGAGGGCTTTAGATTGTTCAGTGATAAAAATTACTCGACTAATACAAATTCTAGAATGAACAATCAAAAAGAAATTTTCAAAAATGAAGGAAATTTAAACAGAGACATTTGGCGCCTAATGGTGCACAAAATGATCAAAGATGAAAATTTTGGTCCTTATGAAAAAGCGGTCTATGCTTCTCTTGCTGGTTTTGTTACCCCTGTGCTACCAGTTTGCAGAAATTTTTCTGACTATATTTGGATTTATTTTAAAGCTTTATATAATCAAATAATTGAAAAAGAAATAAGGTAATTTATTTATTTATTTTAACATTTTGTTTATTTTTTAACAAAAAAAATAAACTAAAGACAACGCATTACAACTCGTGAATATCTGAGCGATCCTGATGACGAAAATGTTTACATCATATGCGGAAAGTCTTCAGATTTATGCAGTAATCAAACAATTAAACACATATTTGATCGCATTCAGATACTTATCAAAAATAGCTCTAATATTGTAAGTGATAATATGAGTTCTGGTATAAACACAATAAATGCTTCAGCTCAACTCATTGCAAGCTTAAAATCGGATTCAAACAAGCCTTTCTCAATTATTCTCAAGCATGTTATTTTAAGTGGAATTGATGGCTTCGAATCTGGAACTCAAGGTAAACTAGAAATTTAAAATTAATTAAAATTATAAATTAAATCTTAATAGAGCTAATGGAATATATAAAAAATTTAATTGCTAGTGAACAACAAAATGGTCTCGTTTTGAGATTCAGTTCTCATTTGGCTTTGTTCTATAGAACAGCATCTTATCAGACAAATGTAAGACCTTTTTTTTTCAGTCAATCGATTTGAGATTCTGATTTTTTTTTGAATATTTAAAAAGAAATTAATCGATAAAAAAATCAAGTTGATGAAAAAAAAAATTTTTTAAAATTTATTTTTGTACTTTATGGTTTATTTAAATTTAAAGACCCCTTTACTTTTAGTACTTTCTGTAATTTGTGGTTAAGTTAGTCTTTATTTAAAAAATTCAACGGAGTCCAGGACGGAGCCTTGGTTTAGAAATTCGAGTTTGTTGTAGATTAGGGAACTAATTATTAATTAATTAAAATTATAAATACAAAAAGTACTAAAAGTATTCTATTATTAAAACAGTCTCATTGTCTATATCTCAAATTATTTGCACTTGTAAACAAATAAATAAAAAGAATTTCAGAATTAAAAAACTTTGTAGTAGTCATAGCAGTCGTTTCGATAAGTTTCGCTAACCAACCATAAAGTTTTACTTTGAAATTATTTAGACAGTAATAATTAATAAAAAAATTAAATCTCTCTTGACAGGGAGCTTTTTACTTGTTCTCGGTTCATAGGTTCTTAGTAAGAACTATACAATGTCAAGGAAACAAGCTGAGCAACCTGAAAACTTCAGTTCATTAATTCAAGCTTATTACTCTTCTTAAGTAATTCTTCTGTTTTGAAAATTTTCTTTTACTTCTTGCATAATTTATTCTTATGGCTCATTCAAAGAAATGCTATGATCATCAGATTCATATTTGCTTCTAAATTAGGGCAGAATGGAAATAATTCTTTCTTTTTAGCCCAATGAATGTAAAAAAAAAAACTTAAATCTAGTTTTAAAAAAAATAAAGTTTTAAAATCGTTAATAATATATTTGAATATTTGAAATAGTGAATTGAATTTTACATAGATGTTATTTTTTGATCTGGTTGAAGGATTTGTGGATAGGAGCAGTTATGGTTTTTTAAATTGAAAAATTTGATGTGTTTGAGCACTTTGCTTTGAAGATTTTGAAAGTCTGATGTCTTTTTTCATTTATTTGAGTAAGCAGCGTCAAAATCTTCAAATATTAGAGAATTGCCAACAATAATTTTATGCATATGAACAATTGAAGTTATTCTATACTCTTTTTCTTCCTTTATTGAAGTTGGCGTCTCTTGGAAACTGTTAAACGATGGCTGACTAGCAGACACTAAATGATAGAAAGTTTTTAATTACTTTATTTAAATTTACATACCAGAAAATTAAAAACAAATCCATTATAAAGTTACTTAATTACAGAACTTAGTAAATAAATTAAGTTTACTTTTAAAAAAAATTTGAAAAATGCCCAACAAAGCCATATTCACAAAAATTCATTAAATCTAGAAAAAAAATTGATTTAAAAAAATAATGTGAACAAAATTTTTTTTTTAGTGAACAAATTTAAATTTTTCTTTTTAATTTGCTAGAGAAAATTTTAATTGAAATATGATAAATTTTCATTCAAAGCATTGCAGATGGAATAAAAGATTCGGTTTTTATGTTTTTTTACATGTGAAGTTTTATGCTCTCTTTCGTTTTAGAATTTTTCATTAATTCGTCACACAATTCACATAGTTTAGGGTTAATGTTTTGGCTTACAGCTTACTAACAACATTTACTGTTTCTTTTGAATTAATAATTTCCGAAGTTGCTACTTTATGGTAATGTATAGCCTTTTGATTTGGATTTAGTTCTAATTTTATAGTCTCAAGTTCTTAATATATTTATCATATGGTATGGTTAAAAGAAATTAGTCTTTCTTTTTATTATTTGGAGAACATTTAAAATTTTATGTGCACAATTAAAATTTAATTTTGATCACATATTTGGTGAACATAGTTATAATAAACTATAATGTTCACCAAGTCGTCTTGAGTCGATTGTTCACATAGTAGACCAGACCAAAAAAAATATTTATTTTTTTGATTATCAGACTAATCAATTTTAAATTCATATGAAACTATTGAGAATAATTTTAATATTCTCAGTAAATTATCGAATAGCTTATTAATTAAATTATAAAAATTAAAATTAAATATCTTATTAAGTATGACACTTTCGTTCAAATCTTAGACAAATACTGTGAATACCTAATTGAGAACAATTACAAAGAAATAATTGCTTATTACGTATCAAGCTTATCACCAGAGCTTCAAATAAAACGATGTTCAAAATTTTTACAAAGTAAAGCAATTAAAATATTCAAAAAAATTTAAATTAATTATTTTTAAATGAAACAGCTATTACTGATAATAAAGAAAGAATGGCTATGCTAAAACTAGCCAAGGAAAGAAACATGAACGTACAGGCAATAACACAAAATATTGTGGACAATTTAAGCAAACAACCTGTCTATAGAAAAGAAATTAATCAGCGTATGGACGAAACAAGTCTTTCAACAACCGCATTTATTTCCCAAACTGTTGACATGTTCTCGACTAGATCAAGCCAATTTTTGACCGACGAAGACAAAACCAAAATAAATGCCATCGACTGGATTGCTTATGATCCTTCTCAACGAATCAAACTACTTGAATACGCCAATTTAACCATGCGATATTTTCTGCTTGAAAGACAATTTTTCGAGGCTACTAAAGCAGTTTTTTCTAAAATACCAACTGATACTGTTACTGTAATATTAAACCAATACAATTTTAATCAAACATCTTTGATCAATATTGATGCTCATTTTGAACAAGTTATAGATAATTTGCCCAAAAATATAACCAATTTAATAAAGGAATATTTGTGTTTTAAAGAATATATTGTAAGAAAAATATTTAAATTTTATATTCTTTTACTTTTTAAATATTAATTAAAGGAATCAATTAATTTGTATAATGAATGGTTTGATTTTTTTCACAAAGAAAAGCCAGTCAAACCAACTTCAAAATTCGAGTCAATCGACTTGGTCAATCAAGAAAAATCATTTGCTGAAAAAATGTCACATGAATATCAAATTAAAGAATTTGAAGAAAATTCGTCAAGATGGTATTCTAAAGCCTTAAAATTCAGCGAACAGGTTAAGGCTAAATTTTCAAATGTTTTGAAATTTCCATTCGATGGATGGATGTGTGACGTTAGAGCTCTTGATGAGTCACTGGATGAAGACGAAAGCGAAGAAGTTGAAATGGACGATGATAATATGAATGTTGAAATGAATGAGACTGGTGATCAAAATAGGAAAATAATGGAGCTTAAACGGCGAAGGATTCAAATGCAAGAACTAAGAAAATTATATTTGCCCAACATGTGTTTCATTCTATTGGATATGATGACCAAAATGAATTTAAATAAAGAGCTTGTTCACCTCAGTGACCTAATAGCATCCGACTCTTATAAACTTTATTCTTTGTTTGATAATCAGCAACTTAGAATTCTACTAAATAAAATTGCTGACTCGTCGATAATTTTGCTAGACTCGAAAAAAGACTATTTGGGTTATTAAAAAACATCTAAATGACTAAAAAAATTGTACAATGAGATTTGACAGTTGGTCTTTAATCTTATCTTTATAATTTTAAATTGAATTATTTTTTCATCAATATCTGTAATAAAAATTAAAAAAAAAAAACAATAAAACTCATATGTCTTTTAATCTTTTATTTTATTTAAAATGAAATAATTTAATTCAGCATATTGATTAATTCAGGTTTACGTATAACATTTTTTTTTAAATTTATAACTAATAATTTAGTTTCTATTTATTTATATAAAAAACTTTTTATAAAATCTTATTTTAGTGATATTTTTCAGTATTTGAACAGGGTCATCATGAATTATCAAGACTGAATTTTGATTTAGCAATAAAAAAATTTAGCAAGTAGTGAATTTATTTTATTTATGCTTAGAGGATCAATGTATGTTTTTCAATTAAAATATAGAGAAATTTTTTTTTTTATAATTTTCTACATTTATTTCTTTTCTAAACTCGACTAAACCTATTAACTATTATGAAAATTTAAAATTAATATTTCAAGAAAAATAAATCAAATTTATTTAAAAACAAAAAAATATTTTGAGCGTCAAAAGTTTATTATTAGTATTTTAAAGTAATTTAAAAAAAAATTAATTTCAAGATAATCCTCAAGTTTTATTTTTTTAAAAAAGGGTTTAAAAATTTAAAAATTATAAAAAATCTTGTCAATAAAAGAATTCTAAAATTGGTAATATTTACTTAAATTTTCGCAATATTTTATTTGAATTTCTATATATATTAAAAATATGATTCTGTTTGTCTAATTTTATTACATGATTATAAAAAAATGCAATATTATATTTTTATCGCTGAAAATGAGTATTTTCTTTTTATTTAGAATTTTATAAAAAAAAAAAAAAGCAATACTAATGAACAATTTTACTGAAGAAACTTCAAATGGTTCATTTTATTTTAATAGCGAAAATGTCTTGTGTGTTAATCAAACTCCATTGAACGATTTAGTCGACAAATTTCTCTCAAACGAAGAAATTGACGATTTGAATGAGATCTTTTTGGAAAATAACAATAAACTGGTTCCTTATAGAAGTCAACTCAATACACCTTTATACGTATATAGTAAAAAAAAGCTACTCTGTAATTACTTAAGTTACAAAAATTCGTTCAATGAGGAAATAAGTGATAAATTTGGAATCGAAACCCACATTTCTTATTCAATAAAGGCTAATTTTAATCCATCGATATTAAAACTATTTCACCAAAATGGATGCTGGGCTAGTTTAGTAAACAAAAATGAGCTTTTATTAGCTCTAAAAGTTGGTATCAAAGGTGAAAACTTGATTTTTAATGGGAATGGAAAAAAATTGATAGAAATAGAATTAGCAATTAAAAATAAATGCTATTTGAATATTGACAGTTTGTTTAATTTGAAAGATACAATAAAAATAGCAAAAAAATTACAACTGAATGACAGTTTAAAATCATGTTTTCCAGTTAAGCTATTAATAAGAATAAATCAAAATGAGGATGCCCATGTTCATCAATATTTGAATACATCAGGCGATGCTTGCAAGTTTGGAATACGAGCAGACAAAATAGATGAATTGATAAATGAAGTAAAATCAAATGAAATGGTTCAAATTTGTGGTTTTCATAGTCATCTTGGCTCAACTATCAAAACATTGGATGTTTACCATGAGTGTGTTAAAAATTTAGTTCAGCTAGTAAACTCAACTATTGATAAACACGATATTAATACAATTGAATTGATAAATTTTGGCGGAGGTCTAGGAATCAATTATGAAAGATTCGAATCAAGGACTTCAGAGCAATTAAGATCGGAGACTAAGTTTCCAAAACCAAATGATTTGGCTAAAGTAATAGCAAATTATGTACCAAACTTAAAAACTAAGAATGTTAAAATTATTGTTGAACCTGGAAGATCGCTAGTTGGGGATACTTGTATTCTCTTAACTAAATTACTCGGCTGCAAGAAAAATGGAAAAAAAAATTTTCTTGTTGTAGATTCATCTATGTGTGAGTGCATCCGTCCTTGTCTGTATTCAGCATACCACCATATTGAGTATTTAGATCCATTAAATTCAAAAAAGGAAATTGTTGACATAGTTGGTCCAGTATGTGAAAGTGGAGATT
Organism: Brachionus sp. 'Tiscar'; assembly: GCA_006352455.1. Lineage (NCBI taxonomy): Eukaryota > Metazoa > Rotifera > Eurotatoria > Ploima > Brachionidae > Brachionus > Brachionus sp. 'Tiscar'. Next base: position 9,543 of record VANL01000292.1, on the reverse strand, counting down.
TTTTGGGAAAAGATAGATTTTTGGCAATGCCTAGTATTTCTATTGATAATTCTCTTTATCTAGCAGTAATGGATGTTGGAGCTTATTGCTCATCGATGGCTCTTAACTACAATATACACACAAAACCGGCCGAAGTTTTTATTGATGAATTTAAAGACAACGAAGAAAAGTCAACAAATCAATATTTTTTGACAAAGAAACCTGAGAAATTAAAGAATGTTTTAGAGTGCTTTACAGAATTTTGAATTTCTAATCAAAAAATTTAAATAAAATTTCCATTGTTTCTGTAAATTTTCCATCCTAAATGTATTGCCTTACTTTTATTTTTATTTCAAAGAACCCATTCCTGATTTTTTTTAATTTGCTTGTATTTTTAAAAAACCAAGCTTTAAATCGAGGTTTCCTACATTGCCTCTTCTTCATTCCAATATTTATAATAAAGATCTTTTTAGAATTAGACTAGGTGTTTGAGAATTTTGATTATCTTGGATTTGTATTGGAAGCCTATTTCCGAAAAAATATTTTATTTCATTAAATTTCATAGTAATTTGCTTAACAATATATTTTGAAAATTTTCAGTCTTATAGGCGCAGTTTAGTGCCTCATGTAAGCTCAGCTCATTTTGTCGAATTTTCTTTGGATTCTTTCAGGAACAAGAACAATTCGTGAGATAGTTTATTATCCATTCCATGAATAAAATCTTATACTTAAAGCTTAATTTTAGATAGATTCAAACTTGAAACAACTGTTTAGGTCCTTTTTATTAACACATTCTGTCTTGGTTTTTATTCATTTAATTTTCTTTTACTGTTTTACATATTTTCAAAAAAAAATATAACTTTCGACACAACACAAGCTAAGACTTTGCAAAGAATAAAATCTTTTTGGTATAGTATAGTAAAGTGATTTATTGCAACGCATAAAATGCGTAAAATCTGACAACAGATTATGTGCAACAAATATTTTGAAAGTTTTTGTCTATTTTTGCTTTAAAAATATCGCAAGATTGAGCTTCCACTGCATCAGATCCCAACTAATTCCAGCCATTTACTACACAGTTTGTGAAGAAGTGGTATCGTTGGGCACAATTTTTCCTAGACTTTTCCATTTGTTTTCCATTTCGTCAAACTGTTTAAAAGCTAAAGTGAAAAATTTAAGTATTTGTTTATTAGAATCATTGCTTGTGAATACAATGCCGACATTCTTATCAAATCATCGAGCTTGTTTGACCTTTTCACTAATACTAGACTAATTCAACTGAGGAGACACATGGAAAATGATCTATCAAAATTCATTCATTTATTTCATTTAATTCACAATAAAGTGTGTTTTAAAAACAGAGATTTTAAAAAGCTAAAGACTGATAGAGTCTTTTTTTTCAAAAATCCAAATTTGAGATTCCATTCGGACTCTTTTTAAAAATTAATAATAATAATAAAAAGCATGGCTATATGTAGCCTAGCTACGATAGCTGTCCGATTTAAAAATAAATGATAAAAAATTAACTAAATATGATTATTTATTTATAAAGAAAACTTTTAGACTGTCTTTAAAAAAATACTTTTATGAGTTTACTTTAAGATAAAACAATAATCATCATATTTTTATTGTATCCATGGAAACCAAAAATAGCCATAAACTAAGAATATATAGTTTCGACCGTGGTATAATTTATTTAATTTTGAACAAAGCCTTTAGCAAAAAAAATTGAAAATGACAAAATCTGACGAAAATAATCTAATAGAAAACATACTAGCTGAGTTCGAAAAATCAAATGGACAAATAAACGAAGTTATTCGACTTCAAAATGAGCTGTCCAGATCTGAAAATGAACTGATGGCTCTTCAAATCAGATATGTTCACAAGTATTTACTTAAATCATTTAAATTATAATTAAATTAATCAATAAATTATTGCAGAAACAAAGAAAACGAGGATTTAAAAATTCAACTTGATTCAAAGACAAAATTATTAAATGAAAGATCAGCTAATGTAATCATTTTTTAGAAATTTTGTACAAAAAATAATTACTTAATTTCAAGGCCGATTGTGAAACAGAACGCTATCAATCGTTGGAATTTCATTATAATGAATTATTAGAAAAGCATAGACTTTGTTTGGAGTGCATGACTAAACAAAAATCCGATTTGGACTCGATGGATGAAAGGCTGTCTATTTTGCATAGTGATAATATTCGATTAGAAGAAGAAAAGATGCAACTGAAAGATCTTTTCGCCGATCAAGTAAATGACTTAGAAGTTAATTTGAAAAAAGTAAAATATTTAAAATTTATATGATTTAATTTAATTTATTTTGAGCAGCTTTTTCAAGATAATGACAAATATGTTGAAACAATCAAAGAATTAAAAAATAATTGTCAATCGCTTCAAATGGAACTTGAGTCGGAACAAAAGTCCAACAAGGAACTCAAATTGTCCGAGGAACAGTCAAAAAAAAGCCTTGAAGTTCTTAAAAAACAGTTTGATCAAAGCATTGGTGATCAATGTTTCAAACTCGACACTAATAAAGAAAAAATAAACGATCTTCAAGTTCAGTTATCAAAAGCTAATTCAAAAATTGATGAAATGAATTTACAAATTAACGAAGCCAAAACAAATTTAAATAGTCAAATGAAAAAAGTAAAAATTAAATATTTAACCAATAAAGTCAAAATTAAACTTGTAATTTAAGAATGAGTCTTTGATTAAAGAACTTGAAAATAAAGACCTTAAATATGAAGAATTAAAAAATAGCTACGAAAATTCGCTATATCAAATTCAAAGTCTAAATCAAGCCATTATGAAACAAAAACAAGATTTTGAAAACGAATTGAATTCAATAAAAGATAAGGTACATTTTTAATAAGAATTTATTTAAATTATCTTAATCGTTTTTTATTTTCAGAGTGATTTTAATTCTAAATATTTAGAGTCTGAAAGCTATCAATTGAGAAAGCAAAAAAAAAATTTTGAAACTATAATAAAAAATCAAGCTGCTTCTTTTAGTGCACAGCAAAAAATGCTAGAAGAGTTGGTCGAACTTTACAAGTAAATAATTTAAAAAAAAATTATTTTTTAATTTATTTTAAAAAAATTAGAAAGCAAACTTTGGAAATTAAATCTCTTAAGTTAAAGTCTCTTGTATTTACAAAAAATATAACCAACTTTCAGATTAGATATAAAAAGAATAAAGAAGAATATGCAATAAATGAAGCTCAAAGTATTTTCTAATTTGAACCTTAACCTTTGATTTGATTTGATATAAATTTTCAGTAAAAATGTTGCAGGAAAAATGTTTTGACTTGGAGACAAAATACTCTGAAAAATGTGAACATTTAAACAATTTGGAAAGAGATAATTACATGGCTAAGGTAAAATTAGCCATAATTTTACAATTTTTATTAAAATATATTCTGAAATAGAATACTCTCGAATCAACTTTAAATGATATGGAAAATTTAAGTAATGCAATTTCTAAAAAGAATGAAGAAATAATTCATAAAAATCAGACTATCGATCGTCTTGAATCCAAAATCAAGTAAGATTTATAACTTTTAAATTTTTGAAATTTTTATCAATCGATATTTTAAAGTCAATTAAATAATGAAATCAATAAACGAAAGGCTGAAATAAATGAACGGATAACTCAAGTTAGAAATCTATACTTAAAAATAAATAAAAAATTTTTAATTTGAATAAATTCTTTAGATTGAAATAATGGATAAACATTTGAAAGAAGAAAAAAATGTATTAGATCTTAAAATGGCTCATTTAGAAGCAAATTTAAAATCTAAATCTAAACAATTACATCAAAGAATTGACCAAGTATTTGATTTTTATTTTCATAACTTATAAACTTATTAAATTCTTGTTTTAATACTTAATGGTTAGTTAAAAAAAATTTAAATTTGATTCAGACTAGCTTAAAACTATTAATTCCAATAAGGATTGAATCTAAAAAATAATAATTCTAAAGAGTACTGTTCATTGATCTTCATAAAATATTTTGTCTTAATCAAAATAAAAATTAATATTTTTTATTTTTAATTTTTGCATTTATCATATATTTAGTGGTTTATCATCTTAGAAATAGTTTTAAAAAGTTTTTTCTTACTGAATAAAATAAACATTTGAAATAAGTTTTCAAATTTTCCTCATCAATAAATTTAAATAATTTACCAAGATAAAAGAGTTGAGTGATGTGGTAAATAGCCTCAAAGAAGAAAAAGATCAGGCTGAATATAAAATTCAACAGTATGAAAATATGAACAAGTGTCAAAAGCTTGAAATAGAAAGCAAACAATCGATAATTAAACAATTAGAATTGAGAATTAAAGATACAAAAAACGAACTTGAAGATTTAAAAAATGAACTGGGCAAAAAATTAGAACTTGAATCTAAAGAAAAAGAAAATGAAAAAACAGTTGAGACTAAGGAAATTCAAACCGAAAATGCTGAACAAGAACCAGAATTTGATTCAGAACATTCGCCAGTTAAAGAAGTACCACGTGATGAACAATCAAATATGTCAGATCAAAAAATGAACGAGCAAAATATTGAAATAGACGAATTAAAGTTGAATATCAAAATCAAAGAGAATTTAATTGAAAATTTTAATGACTCGTTGGTACTTAAAGATGCTGAAATTGCTAGACTCAAAACACGAATAGCAATAATGGAAAGAAAAGATATCATTAACGAAATGAGCACTGAAAATGAATAATTTTTTAAAAAAAAAGTTTTTTTTTTATTTTAAATAAATTCAAATTTTAGTAAAAATGTTTATTTTAATTATTTATTAATGCTTCATCCCACGGTCCATGAATTGTTCTAAATTAAATAAGAAATTTTACTAAAGTTAAAATTGTGTACTCAAAAATTCATGTTACTTTTTCTTGGTTTGCAATTTTATCAAAATGTACGGACAAACAAAAGAAATTAGGAAACAAAATAGACTGTAGTAGAATGTATAAAGCCATTCTTTTAAGAAAATCATCAGTGTAAAACAAGCTAAAAAGCATATGAGTGTCACGATTCCAATCGATTTTGGATAATTAATCTTATGAATAATAAAAGAAATTACTAAAATTTTTTTGTTGAAAAAAAATTTACTTCTACATATCTTCTATACTCGGGAAAGAGTGCAAATACCATAAAAGCTAATATTAATAGAACAAATGTATGCGATGAGCTATTTTCGAAACGAGACGCCAAACAAACACAAGCGAAAAGACCAGCATTAAAGGAAAATGTTTTTGAGGCACTTATCTAAAAATTAAAAATCAAATCATAAAGAATATAAAAATGATGCCTACATGGTTGCTTCGGATGAATCATAATCATAGAAAATAAGATTTACAATTAACATAAAAGCCACCAATGCATAAATTGTGTCGCTACTAATTGATTCGGTCAAAGTGCTTAGAATTGGTGATAAGCCATAACTGAATAATACAAATTTTAGCACATTGCCCAAATCTCTTTTTGCTTTAATTCAAATTTAAAATAAATGTTTTTTTTTCTGACTTAAGACTTACTTTTTATCAAACTTTGCCTAAGTACTATTAATTTGGACAAATATCCGATAAAAAATGTTGGAGCAATAACGTAATAGGCTAATTTGTCAATTTTTATTAGATTATTTCTTAAAAATACATAAACAAGCACAAAAATTATAATTCTAAAAAAAATTTTCATAAAATTTGATTGTTTTTAAAAATATTACGCGCTTAGTTGCTGTATGATCAAGCCAGAGTACAAAACGGCTTCTTTATAAGAATATAATCGGGCATTTACTAGAAAAAAAAAGCATTTAATTCTGTTTAGCTTTAAATTTTTGAAATAGAAAATAAGATACCATTCACACGCTTGAGACTGAGAAAGGTTTTGCTATCTACATAGTTATCTGGAAATGGGTGTCTAATGAAAAGCTTTTTTGTCCAAGTATTCTGCCAGTATTTCTTGTTCTCTATATTTGTTTTTTTATTCATGGTCGTTGTCACACGAATAGTTTATTTTAACATTTCATTTTTCATTTTTAATTATTTTATTGGCATTGCAAAAAAAAATTAATTTCTACTTAAAAAATTTTATTTTTTAGCTGAAATTTATTTTAATAAATTATTGTTTGACAAGTTTCTAAATTTCTAAATTTACTATTTGATTTAGATTATAGTTGTATAAAAAATTATTTTTAGTATATTAATAAAAATTAATTGATTAGTAAAAAAATTACAGAGCACATAAAAATTGATAAATTTTAAAATTTCAAATAAAAAATTTTAAGGCAATTCAAAAAAGATTAAAAAAAAAAAGAAGATTTAACCAATAATAATTTATGATAAAAGGATACACAAAATTGTATGTTTTTTTATCAATCTAGATAAAATTTGCTAATAAAATAATTTTATTAGTTTTGAGAAATAAAATAATTTTTATTTGTTGGCGACTTGGGCCATCTTATTAATCAGACTTTGCTTTCGATTGTCTGAACATTTGATTAAGAAGCTGTGTCTGGATACCTCCCAAGATTTGGCTTTGGCTCTAAAGTGCTTTAAGTCGTTAAGATGCTCCGCATGAAGCATTGGCTTGTAGGTTTGCGGGTAGCAGTAGTTTTTAAAATTTTCATAAAAGCTCTTGTATCCTCCTTCGAGCAGATAAAGCTCGGGATAGTACAAGTTCGGATATGCTTGCTCATTCAGAGTTCTGTCTTGATTACGCAAAAATCGTAGAAGGGACGGACCACGTTCTGAAGAAAATTCACAATGAAAAATTATAATGACACGTTTGTTGTCTTTTCTGTGAACTGAATTCGAATCCTCAATAGAACACGAATACAAATCTGTTTCATCTGTTTCCATTGAAGTAATTGACGCGCTTGATGTTGAGTGACCATGGCCAGACAGTGAATTGTTAAGCAAACAATTGGAAGACGCTGATACAGGCAATTTGTGAAGATTGGTATTTTTAAAGTTAAGTCTTTTAATAAACATTTCTTCATACAATTTGTCTTTTGTGAATATGTTTAAGGCATCTCTTATGTGTCCACCTTCAAATTCATATGGATATCTTGAATCAATTATTATATACTCATCAATTTCATCCGAATACTTTCCATCCAAAACATCAACCAGCTAGAATTTTTTGATAAAATAAATAAAAAAAAAAACTAAAAATCGATATTTATTTTACAGTTTCAGGTGAAATACATTGAAGATCTTGATGCTTTCCATTAATCACAGGTAGTATGTGCTTTTTAGACCTGTCTCCGATTAAATTTGTACAAGAGGCGTCCACCTCTAAGGCTTGTTTTATGATATTATGATTCGTTGACTGAATACTCGAGCTATTTCCCCAGACTAAATTTTCTAAATCAGCCACATCATCCATCTCGTCTTCGATTATCAGATCATCGTTTTGCTTTGATGACTTATTTTGATTTATATTCAAAAATTTAGATATATTTTTTGTATTAAATTGATTAGATATATCGTTTAGTGGCTGATACAAATCACTCGTTTTATTTATCTCATTATTTAACAAAGTTGTCAATGGCGCTGATTTGTGTTTGGTAAAAAAGTTTGAATTTTGTGAACTTCGTCTGGATAAAAATTTTCCTGTTCTTGATGGCAAACGTGATTGACCATCGTAATTGTGCAATGTTTCAAAGCTAGAAGAAATTTTAAAAAATTTAAACTTTTAAATATTTATTTTAACATGAGTTAAGAGGCCAAAGTGGTCTTATACCTGTCATTTAAGTTTTTTGGACTTGAGCTCAAGTCTTTAATGGTGCACAAATTGGATGATGATATGTGATAAGGCGATGTGTAAAAATTTGAATTATTGTGATCCTTGAGAATGCATTTTCGCTTGATAAATGGTGACGCAGAGGCCTCATTGTCGTTTTTGGACTGAGGTGACATCTCATTTTCCTGATTAGATGTATCCTTTAAACCATAAGGGCTCGAGTTGACAAACATGTTTCCAGGCGTGCTTGAATTGCTATTGTTACCGTTGTATGATAGCCTTCTCTTAGGCGTTCCGGTTTGTAATCTGAAAAAAAAATAACAAATGGTCTCAAAAAATTATATATAAAGGAATTTTGTAAGCTAATCTATAATTGTTAGAATAAAAGTGTGTATTGTATTTATTTTAAGTATACCGAAGTTAACAGTTTTAAATATTGTAACAATTTTGACAGCGTTATAATTTGTAAAACAGTTGCAAAATTTAAAACTGTAAAACAGCTTTAGAATCATCGGCTTACTTAAGAAAATGTTTAGTCTCTTTAGAAATTTTGGCATCTATATTTTTCGGCTTTTCCTCGAAGGTCATGGGCGAAAACGATGACGCCATTGTCTCTTGATTTTTTTTTCTCAATAATTAAAAGTGTTCTAGTTAAACGGTCACTTCTAGTTTATATACCTTGAATAGATTGTTTATACACAGCTATAAAATAATAAATCAGGTAACATACTATTAGACAATTACAAATTGGCTAGAATGTTTCAAATTGTTGTAACTAATAAACATTAAAGTGTCAGCTATTGAAACATGTTTATTCGTGATTTTACTCTAAATTAAATTCTATTGGTAAATTAGTTTTGTATGGGAAATGCTAACAAATCATAGATAATTATCTTTTCACATGAAAAGCTGACTAAATTAGATTCTCTATTTTGATTAGATTCAAAAGTGTTACCAGTTAACAGCTCCGCTCTAAAGATCAATAAATTTTTATTATTTTTTTTCGGGTTTATTAGATCGAACTTGATAAATTATATTTTTAATCGATTGAAAAAATATTCTCGTTCACTCGATTCGCTCCGGTCAATGTGAATCTAATTGTATATGCATCTAGATCGGACCTGTTTTTAATTAAATTTGCGCCGTTTCCCAACGTGCCTGCACTAGCTAATCAATTAAATTTCGATCTTTAATTTAAAAAATGATCGTTGAAAACAAAATTGCAAACTTCAACTTATTTGAAATTAATTTTAGCTCAAAATTTTTTAAATTTTCTTCAAATAACTAAATTAACTTTTGAATTATTTGGTTATTTCTTAATTTCAAAAGTCTAAAAGCATCACAAAGATAATTGTCAATTAAAAAATTAAAAATACAAAAAAAAATATTCTTAAGGATAAAAAATACCTGAAAAATTAAAATAAGTAGCCAAGTAAGATCTTTCTATCAAAAAAAGTGCCTTTTTTACTTTGTTTTATTTAAGAATAAGAATAAAAAATAATGTTGTACAAACAGAAAAAATCTTAAAAATCAAAAAAACTGTTTTTAAATTTTTTTCAATTATAAATCATTATTGATATTTATTTCAATTTACGCCTTTAAGACGATGTAAAAAAAAAAGAAGAAAAATGAGTTAAATTGAAAGGAATTAAAAACTATATACTTTGAAAAAGAGGACATTCGTGGAAATTATTCTCAGATAAAAAAATAAATAATATAGCATTCTAAAGACTTGAATAAAAAATGTTTCAATTTATTAAAAATAATAAATTTTTCATACAATCTTATTTAAATATTG
>VANL01000291.1:0-43546 GCA_006352455.1 Brachionus sp. 'Tiscar' | reverse complement strand
TATTTCATTTTTTTAAATTTTTATTTATCAATAAAGGGAGAAATTTTGTTCTTTTTGTTCAAGAAATTCACAATACCTAGTAGTTGTCGAACTTCAGATTTAGCTTAAGAACATGTTACCAAGCCTTTTGAGGAAAATTCTTCTACAAGTTAAATTAATTATTGAGTACAAAAACATGAGCCAATTTTCACTTTTTTCATCTTAATAGTCAATGACCTGCTGGATCAAAAAATAAAAAAAGACAAGTAGCATTATTTTTGTATAACAATACATTTTTTGCTTTTTTTGTTTTATTTTTGCATCAATTTACACAATTTTGCTCTTTTTTTTTTATTATATTAAATATCAATAAATAAAATTATGAGTGAATTTATTTTCAGATAAATTGTCTGAAAATAAACATTATTAGAAAACGTAATTTACCTGTAAATAAATTTTTTTATTTTTTTACCTGAATGAAAAAATTATTTATTTTCACGTAAATGTCAATAATCAAAAGAATAAAAATAGAAACAATTCAAAGACCATAATAATTTAAACAAATTAATTAAGCCGAATTAATGAAGTGAAACCATAATTAAAAATTAATCCTAAATCTTTATTTAAAATGCACTTGTTTCTTACTAAACTGCTTTTACTTATCATAAAGAAAACTACCTTAATACACTTAAAACTTTTGAAAAAAAATGTCTGAAAAGTTATATCTTGGACAAATTTTCAACAACTTTCAAACTTTAAATGAATATTCGAAACAAAGCTATTAGATTTGGACAGCTGTTAGTAGCCGAAAACTTGAAGACAACAATTATAAATATCTTGAAATCAAGTGTATCCATCACAGGGAGATAAATGATATAACATCAAAGAGTACTGGTATACGACCCAAACAAAGTTTTATTAACCCATGTGGCTGTTTAGCCGAAATTAGGGTAAATTATTCAATGAGTGGAACCGAGTCTGGAAAATACAAACTAACGAAATGCTATCTTCAACACGAAAGAATCAACAAAAAAGTAAAAGAAAAAGAGAAAGCACACGACTTATCATTTGGATTTGTAATGAATGTGTTAATTGATTAATCTTTTTTTTTACTTGAAAATAAACTTTTTTTTTAAATTCACTTACAGATATTTTATCTGATTTTCTTTTTGTTTATTTACAGATAATTTACGTGAAAATAAACGTATTCTAAAATTATTCCAAACTTCAGTATTTTTTTTTTTTTTTGTTAAGCATGAAAATAAAATTTTTTTCTATTTTCTTACCTAGCTCCGTATCCAATTAGGCAGTCACGTTCCATTTCTCCAAGTCTCAAACCACCATCTCTAGATCTTCCCTCAGTTGGTTGTCGAGTCAAAACAGCTCGAGGTCCCCTAGCTCTGGCATGCATTTTGTCCTGTACCATGTGTTTTAACTTTTGGTAAAAAATAGGTCCAAAATAAATATATGCACTGAGTGGTTCACCAGTTATGCCCGATGTGATATAATCTTTGCCTAAATAATTAAATCCATGCTTAATTAATATTTGAGATATGTCCTGAATTTTGTCTCCGCCAAAAGCAGTTCCATAATGAAATTTACCCTCTAGTACTCCAGCTTTTCCGCCAACTAATTCTAGCAATTTGCCAACAGTCATCCTAGATGGATAGCCATGCGGATTCATAATTATATCAGGACTAATACCACTCTCAGTAAAAGGCATATTTTCCTGATCGACTATTAAACCAACTACTCCTTTTTGACCATGGCGACTACTAAATTTGTCGCCAATCTCTGGTCGCCTTGTTTGTCTCATAAGTAATTTAATCAAAAAAGCATCATCATTATTACTAGTAATCATAACTTTTTCTACACTAGCCTCTACCGGATTTCGGTAAACCAATGGAGTCTCTCGCATTTCGGTTTTGTTTTCAGCTTGACCAGGTGTTGTCTTGGCCATTGGTTCAGTAACAATTGGCGAGTATTTGTTTACCAATACTTGTTTGTTGTCAACTCGTTCGCCAGGACCAGCAATGCCATCAGAATCCAATATTTCATGACGCCAAATGGGCTTTTTGGTTTTGGCGTCCAACATTGGACCCATTACTTTATCATACGACTGGTTAGTGTATCTCTTTAAAGAAATAACTTGTTTCTTGTGTATCAAGCATCGACCAAAGCCTCTGTCAATAGAAGCTTTGTTAAGAATTAAAGCATCTTCAATGTCATAACCAGAATAGCTCATTACGGCAACAATGGCATTTTGACCAGCTGAAAGTTTTTCAAAATTAATTAACTCAATAGTTCGTGTTTTGACCATTGGTCTTTGTGGATAAGCTAATGAATACAAAAGTGTGTCTATGCGATTTTGTTGATTGAAGCCAGTGGTGCCCATTGCTTGCTTGCCCATAGCACATTGATATGTATTACGCGGAGATTGATTGTGATGTGGATAAGGAATTAGGCCGGCACAAACTCCAAGTAGTGTAAACGGCTCAATTTCCAAATGAGTTGTTTTATCAGTAATGTCTTTTTCATACACAGCTATTTGTGCATCGCTTTCCTCATTTACGTCCAAGTATTCGATAATTCCATTTTTGAGGAAATAGTCGAAATTTTTATTGCCTAAATTGAGCTCATTTATGTGCTCTTGGGTTAATTTTGAAATTCCATTTTCGACTATGATGTACGGGCGACACAGTCGTCCACCATCTGATGATATGTATACGCATCTGTGCGTATGTGACACAAATACAGATACAAATTCGCTTATGTAGCGCTTTCGACGCAATAATTTCAAAGTTTTGGTAAAATTTTGCTGATCTTTAATCATTCCTATTATGTTTCCATTTATAAAAACAATGTAGTTTTGTCTATTGCTAATCTCAAGGCCAGAAAGCGAATGGCAATCTTCAACACCTAAATTGAATACAAGACGAATGAGTTGTTTTTCTTCAGCATCAGTTGTTATGTGGGTCATTAGAGCTAGATTTTTGACTAGACCGCAAGCTTCACCCTCCGGTGTATCTGATGGACACAACATACCCCATTGAGATGGCTGCAATGAACGAGGTCCCGATACTTTACGTGTTTTTTCAAACTATATAAATAATAAGAAAAAAATTATTCAAATAAAAAATTTTACACTTTTGTAAAATTCAAATAAAATAAAATTCTTTCCAATATTTTGATATATTTAAAGTATATTTATAGTATTTTTTTTTGTTGTGTTTTAGTATTTTAAAGTATTTTATTTTTAATACTTTAAAATACTTTGTAGCATCTATTTTTTATTAAGACAAAAAATAAACCATCAATAATAATTAAATTGATTGTTGATTTGATTTACAAAAAGAGAAAAAATATGGTATTGAGAATTTCTAGAACAATAAGAACAAAAATTCTCCCTTTATTGATAAATAAAAATTTAAAAAAATAATGCAACTTGGTGCAACAAAGTTTGTTGCATCTTTTGTCCGTAAAATAATTTTTCTTCTGTAAATAAAAGACTAAAAATAAAGCATCAATTAGATTTAAATTGATTATTGATTTGATTTACCAAAATAAAGGAAAATAAAGTTTTTATTTTAGGCAAAAAAGATGCAATAAACTTTGTTGCACAATGTTGCAGTATTTTTTTTTTAATTATTTTATTTTTTTAAATTTTTATGTATCAATAAAGGGAGAATTTTTGTTCTTATTGTTCTAGAAATTCACAAAACCAAAAAATACGAAAATTTTATTTTAGTTAAAAAGCTTTAATATTTTAATTTTATTTAAAAAAGTAACAATTATTATGTTCAATTGGTATTCGAAATTCATTTTGTTATTCGAACCAAGTTAAACAAAATGGACTAGACTATGTAAACTTCAAATACAAATTGAACAAAAATTGTTCGTTTTTTTGATAAACTCCCGCTATGCTGTGGTTGAGAGACCAAACAAGGGTTATTAACTATTTATAAGGATAAATTTTTAAATTGAAATAAATTGGAATCCAAAACTAATAAATGAAAAATTACTGTAATTGTTAAAAATGGTAATTTTTACTGTTTGTAACTGAAATTTAATATAACATTCAACTTGGGTTACAACAGTTGTACCTTTTATGTCTAAAATAAAATCCTTTTTAAAAGAATTATTTACAGATTTTGCTCTATTGTACTAAATTTATCAACATCACTCTTAATTTATTTGATAGAAAACAAAAGGATTTTCATTTCTGTTGACAAACTACTGTTTGAGAAAAAAATTGAGAACAAATTTTCAACTAAACAAGTTTTAAATAACTGGAAAAAGTCCAACAGCTCGAAGGCTTTTAATACATGCATAGAATAAATTAATGATTTATTTTAATTTTGAAAATTTTTTTTAAAATAAACTTATGCAAAATTTTTTTATTTTTTTTTCTTTCTTTACCTGACTGCTAATTCTGGTCATCATGCCAAGACAGGCAATATAGGACAATCGTGACAAAACATGTGTTATTCCTTGACGTTCCATTTTAAAACGTTTAATTATCCAATTACCAGTTGAAATAGCATTTATGAGTCCATTGGTGATTAAATCTTGTCTTATGTGTTTAACAATATCGAATTGAGCAGCTCGTTGTTTAGGTATTGTTTTTTCAGCTATGTTTTGAAGTTCTGAATTAAATCTTTTGAACAAGTCTTCAAATAAGAGCGAAATCAATTGACCAGCCAATTCAAGTCTTTTATTTCCATAATAATCTCTGTCATCTACACTTATTTTACCTAATTTGGCCAATATGGTCCGTCTGATCATTACAGCAATGTAAATTGCTTTCATTTTTAGATTATTTTCAGTAACTGGTACATGAGCGACTATGATTTTGGTTAAGAGATCACGTCCCTCTTGAGCTTTGCTTTTTTTGAAATAGTCATAATTTTTTTTTGACGAAATTGTCTTTACTTTGGCTCCAATGAAGCTGAACGCTTGCTGTTGAGTAAAAACCTGAAGTGAATGAGCCTCGTAAATGCATGGTGTCAGGGCCTCTACTACATAGTCTTCAAGGCCCACCAACTGGATTATTTCTTGGTCGGAAGTGATTCCCAAAGCTTTGAAAATAATCACCAACGGAATATCTTCACTCAAGCTGTTGTGCTTTAGATAATATTTGCCATGCTTTTCGCATATTATTGTCTTTGTTTTTGTCGCATGTGTTGAACTGGTCACATGACAAGTCATAAGACCATTTTTGTCCAATTCGACTAGCATGCGATTTTTGGACAATTGTTCTTGAATTAGTATGACTTTTTCGGTACCACGTGTGATAAAATATCCACCTGGGTCCAAAGGACACTCGTTCATTTTGGCCAGTTCAGCCTCATTTTTTTCATGCAAATTGCATCGATTCGACCTTAACATTATTGGAAGCCGACCAATTACCAAGTTATTTCGAATAACCCGCTGGCTGCCACGTGTATACTCAATGTCTACGATTATTTTAGCCGAGTAGGTGAGATCTCTTAGCCGACATTCTTGCGGCGTTATTGGTTTTGATATGCCAAAGCCTTCCTCTACATCCGGAAAGCCAACGTTTATATTTAAATATTTAACATAAAAATTCGGATCAGCCTGACAAGTTATTTTCTCATTTGCTTTTACAATATTTTTTATCTTTTTATTTTTAGAAAAAATTAAATAAATAAAAAAAATTTTATTTTATTTATTTTTTTTTTTTAAACAAAATAAAATTACTTCAACGTTTGTAAAATAATTGAACGAATCTAAATGCTGCTTGATTAGACCTTTTACTTTGAGATAAGCTGGGACTAGTTTCCATTTTTCTTCGATTGTTTTAACCGGTTCGGCTAGTTTATTCAAGTCTTCTAAATTTTCGAATCCCATATTTTGAAAAAAAAATTTTTTTTTTTAAATTTTAATAATTCAAATTGCAATTTAAAAAAAAATATTTCTTAGTACACAAATAGTAAAAATAAAATGTCTTATTGAATTGCTCAATTTAATTTAATTGAATTTTAAATAATTAAATTTTTTTATTATTTAGATAAATTTTGCACTTGTTTTAGCAAAATATATAATTTAATCTTTTAATTTTATCTAGAAAAAAATATTATTGAAAAGGCCTTGATGCAAAAGCAAGCAAATTTTGATTTTTTTCTCAAAGTTAATTTAGAAATGATTAGAAAATTCGAAAAGTTTTGTATACTATTACACATATAGAACGCTTGAGTTTTTTTTTTTTTAAATTGAATTTTTTCTAAAATAAAATAGATGGATTTTTCAGGAGATTGGGATAGTTTGGACACATATATGGATCCATATGACCAAGAATTTGATGATTTATTTCATCTAGACAATAATGATCTGTAAATTTAAATAAATTTAAAAATTAAAATTTTCCTAATTTTAAAATTAGTTTTTATTCGTATGAAACAGAACCGGAATGGATTTTCAATTTAAAGAATATTTTCTTTCATTGCATGATACCTTCGGTTATTCAAACAATGAGCCGATTTAGTCCAATAATTCTTACTTGCATTCTATTTCAAATTTTATGCCTAAAAAGTAAAAATAATTTAAAAAAAAAATTTAATTATATTTTTTTTTTAAAGCTAATTTGTCATCTAATAGATTAAATCATTTAAATTTGGCAATAAGCTTGGCTCTTTTGATAAATTTCTTCGGCTCATGGGTGACCATTTACCTAGCTGCAATGGCTCTTACTAGCTATTTTATACAAAATTTGAAAATGATTAAAAAATTCCTAATTCCAACTCTTTGCTTTATTCATTTGTTCTATGGGTAAATAGGAAAAAAAAAAAGAAAGAAAAAAATTAAAGAATAAATTTTATCTAATTCTAGACAATTAAAATTAGACAAAGATGTTTGGATGTCTTTTCGAGGAGCTGAAATGATATTGATTATGAAAATAATATCAGTTACGCTTGATATGGAAACAAACGTGCCCGATTTAATCTCCTATTTGTCCTATCTATTCTCAATCAATTCCAGTGTTATTGGTCCATGGATTAGTTATGAGCAATTTTTAAATCAAATCTCTAAGCCTTCAGGTGCATCTTTATCGATGCTAAAAAAAAAATTAAGCTATCTTGTTTATGCAATGATAACCCTTGTTTGCTCAAATTGTCTGCTCAGCTTAATTGACAGCTACGTTCAAGGCGTACCTTTGGTTGAAATGTTCTTTCAAGCGTTTTCGTTCAGACAAAGCAATTATTTTATTTGTTATCTATCACAATTTATTCTTAATCTAAACCAAACAGATGACTATTTGGTTGTAAGACAAATGCCGATTGAGCTACCCCGTTCTATGGTCAATGTGGTCACTAATTGGAATCTACCAATGCATTATTGGCTAAAGAAATGTAAATAAAAAAAATAATAATTTTTTTCAAAATTTATTTTTAATCAATTTTTAGATATTTTTCAAAATTTAAAGAAAAATTTCGGAATTTTTTTATCTATATTTGTCACTTATTTTGTTTCTTCAGCAATTCACGGATTTGATCCAAATATAATACTAATTTTGTTCTCAATAGGATGGTTCGCTTACGTAGAATTTGGTAATAAAATTAGAAAAAAAATTTTTGATAAAATTTAAAAAAAAATTTTTTTAGAATTTCGCGCTAAAATAAGCGAAAAATTAAGTAGTTGTATTGGCTCGAGAGAGTGCAAACAAAAATGCCCACATATAAACAAAAATACTCGTTTAGCAGTGAAAACAATGAATTCATATTTTTATCTTTTGAACATGTATCATCTAGCCTATTTGGGACAGTTGTTTTATTTCGAAAATGGACAAGACATGACTTTTGAGCATGGTTTCAACAAATGGTCTCAAACATACTACTCTAGTCACATAATCTCATTAGTAATGTTTTTAAGCTCTAAAATAATGTAAATAAAACATAAAATATTGTTTTTTATACTAATCTTTTTTTTTTTAATAAAATAAATAAACAAAATTTTTATTTGGATTAAATTGTCCGGTGATGATTATCTGGACTAGGATTAAATAAAAAGGAAAAAATTTTTATAAAAAAAGTTTTAAATTTAGTGTCGGTTAGTTTGCACACTGATATAGGAGACATAAAACTAGAATTGTACTGTGAATCAGCGCCAAAAGCATGTAAAAATTTTCTAGCTCTTTGTGCTAGTGGCTATTATGATGGATGTGTGTTTCATCGGAATATAAAAGGCTTCATTGTGCAGACAGGAGATCCAAGCAATACCGGAAAAGGTGGTAAAAGCATTTGGGGTGATTTTTTCGAAGACGAATTTGACGAACATCTAAAGCATAATAAAAGAGGTATTGTGTCCATGGCAAACAAAGGTCCTAACACTAATGGAAGTCAATTTTTCATAACCTATTCAAAGCAATCTAATTTGGATATGAAGTACACAATTTTTGCTCACGTGATCGATGGATTTGAAATTTTGGATGAATTGGAAAAAATTCCCGTTAACGAAAAAAACTATCGACCTAACTATGATATAAAAATTAAAAATGTCACTATACATGCTAATCCTATAGCTGAATTGGAGAGTTAAAAAATTTAAATTTTATGCTATATTTCTGTAATAAATTGTATGTTTTTTTTTTTAAATATTTTTCTGTTCATGTTCTATTGAATGCTTATAGTCAAGCATTATTGATTTTTAAAAAAGAATAAAAAAAAATTTTAAATTTATTTTTGAGAATGTTAAATACAGGACTGCTAAATTTGGAACGAACATTTATGCTAAATTTAATTCGTTCTAGTTCTCAAAGCAGTGCACAGAGACCGATAATTAACAAAAGTGAATTAGACAGCATTAAATCAGATGATTTACGTCATTATCAAATGATAGAAGCTCCAGATGGATATGAATCTAATGCCATGTCATACAATCCGCGAATGCAGTAGGCTAAAAACAATAATAAACCTGTGTAACTTTAAAATTATATTTTAAGCAAATTTATAAAAATTTTGATGAGAAATGGAAATTCTTATTTGGCGCGAAATCTTGTCGACAGAGCTTTGTATAACATTAAGCTAAAACAAGTCGAAAAATATAACAAAACTGTGGATGAAAGTGCTCGTAAAGAAATAGAAACAAATCCGATGAAAATATTTTTGACTGCTTTAGATAACACTAAGCCTATATTAAAGGTAATTGGATTAGTAAAGAGTGGTATTAGTTACCAAGTGCCTGTGCCGATGAACGAAAATGAGCGAGAGTTCAAAGCGACAAAATTTATTCTAACAAGCAGTCGTGAAAAAGAAAAAAATGTTAGATTTTATGACAAATTAGCTGATGAATTGATAGATGCATTCAAAAATCAAGTAATTGCGAAAAAAAAATATTTTTTTTTCAAATTAAAATTTTTTTTAGGGAAAGAGCATAAAAAAGAAAGTTGATATTCACAAATTAGCCGAAGCAAATAGAGCTTACGCTCATTACAGATGGTCGAAAAAATAATTTTTTTCAAAATTTATTCAAAAATCTTTAAAATAAAATAATTTAAAAAAAAAAACTGTTTCTATGACAACCAAATTTTTTTCTAAAAAAGACAAAAATATTGTTCATATTAAAATTTTGAAAATTTTTATTCAAAAAATTTCATTACCATGGCAACCGATTCAGTCAAAATTTCAAAAATTCCTCTCAGAATTAAAATGTTTTCAAAATTATTCTAAATAAATAATCGAACATCGCTATGTCAGATAAGGTAAATATTTAAATATTAATTTAAGAAGAGATAAATTTTTTTATACAATAAGAAAAGTCGAAAATACAAATCAGATTTTGGTTTGTCCGACACTGGCAGTGGTTCGAAGCGCTATGACCAAGACGAAAAGCACCGATCAAAAAAATCAGACAAATACGATGACGATAGAAAATCACGTTCCAAAGATGAAGCCAAAAAAAGTGAAAAACGCTATGATGAAGAACAAAATGAAAAATCGCGACATCGTTCCAAAGCCAAAGAGGACCTAGAGTACAAAGAGTCTCGTCATCACCGTTCTAAATACGACAATGATGAGTACGTACGATCCAAATCAAAGCATAGGTCTAAAAATAATGATGATCATGATGATGATAGGAAAAAATCTCATACTAAACCATCCAAGTATGATGATGACCGGAGCTATAAGGAGTCAAAGCATAGATCCAGGGATGATGAAAAGTCACGGTCTAAGCATAAATCTGAATATGAAGAGGATAACCATGAGCTTAAGATGAGTTCTAAAAACGATAGACAAGATGATAAAAAAAAAAAAATTGAAGAAGAACAAATTGTTGAAGAAGAGTACAATTATGATGATGATTTTGATGATGATTTTGAGAGTGATAGTGAAGAAGAGGCCAAACTTGTGGTTGAAAAAAAATCCGATTTGGATGATAGAAAAAGTTCGTCCAAATCGAATGAATCAAAGCAGTCTAGCGAAAGAAAATTTCAATATGAGGACAAAAAGTCCAAGATCAAATATGAAGACTATGATGATTATGATGATTATAAGGACACTAGAGGACGTGTGATAAAAGCCAATGCTTTGGTCAAAATTCCCACTGATTCAGTTGAGGTTTTTTCAAGTAAAATTTATTTTAACCATGATTCAAGCGATAGACAGAGACGTAGAGCTAAGGATTTGTTTAAAAATTTAATTGAATTGGATGCGAAAAAGTTTAGTCTTTTAGACATAAATCCGGTCGAGATGCGAACTGCATACTCGGCTCATTTGAGACATGAAAAAATTCAGACCAATGATGACAATGTTGAAATTGATTGTCAAACAGATGAAATTGAATATGTTACTAGATGGACTCAAAATCCACCTGATGACTCTAAAGGATATGGAACAGGTAAATTGAATTTTTTTTTACTATTTTTCATTCACATTAAAAAATTTAGAAAAATATTATAAAATTAAAGACTAATAAAAATTAAAATTTTACAAAACTCTTTTAGCTTTAATGGCATTTTAAAGTCTCGGTTTGGACTTTAGGAATTTAAGCCAAGAAATAAATAAAACAATTTAATTTAGTTTAAAAGTTTATTTAATCTTGAATTAACGACAGCTGAAGCACATGTTCTAGCTACTATTTAAACCACTACATTATTGTTATAATTTCAAATTCCATTAAATAAACTTTTAAACTAAATTAAATTGTTTTATTTATTTCTTGGCTTAAATTCCTAAAGTCCAAACCGAGACTTTAAAATGCCATTAAAGCTAAAAGAGTTTTGTAAAATTTTAATTTTTATATTAAAAAAATATTAAAAAAAGTTTTAAGTCCGGACTTTTTTTTGGGACTTTTAAACAACTCTGTAAATTTTATTTATGTTTTATCTTAGTTTTTTATTTTCATCAGAAAAATATTTTAGCTTATATTAAAAAGTACTTTAGGTTGGAACTTTTTTTTAAAATGTACTTTATTTAAGTAAATCTTGACTTTTCAAAAAATTAAATTTTAAAATGACAATACTAGTAAAATGATCGACTTGAGTGAATATGAAAAAAACTTTTCAATTAATGAAAAAGGAAAAAAAAATTTTTTTTTTAAATTTAAAAGCATTCTCTCGATTGTGTATTGCATCAGAAATAATGTGTTCTTGAAGATGAAATTTAAAGATTTAATATATTTGATGTAGATAAATTTTATGATGATTGTTTTGAATTTTTTTACTTGTGTTGTAGTCTTGTATTGAGTCTAATGGTTAACTGGATTTTAAATTAAAAAAATATTTTAATTTAAGTTTAAACATTTATTTACACTAGAAAGCCCGAGAGGTTTTTTAAACCCCTTTAAAAAATTTAAACTTGAATATTATCTTACAGAAATAAAGCTTTAAAAAATTACTCAAAAAAATTTTAAAATACCTTAAATTTTTTTTATCTTTTAAATAAATTTTAGTTATTTTTCTTGAAATTTTTATTTGAAATTTTTGTAATTAATCAGCCGGGCTTGCTAGTGTTAAATTAAATACCAGGAAAACAATAAAGTAATATTAAAACAAAAACTAAAGCATTTTTCCTCTGTACCAATTGTACAGACTCAAGAAATTGATCAGTTACTGACAAAATAGAATTTTTGTTTTTATTTTTTTATCCTAAAATAAAGAATATGGAGAAGATTTTTTTTATTTGTTCATCTTCAACTGAGTCCTGTTTAATTTTTATGTTTTTAAATTTTATTTTATTTTTAGAAAATGAAAAATTTAAACAAGAAAATTCAGATGACATATTACAAAAATTTCGTGTAACCATAAACACAGACAATTTGTTTAATTTTCTTGACAAATCATCCAAAGTAATCGAAAAACTAATTAAAAATGACAGCGAGTCGTCAAATTTTAAATTGGAAAATAGCAAATCGGACTTGGAAATTTCAAAAGGCTTCACAATGTTCGATTTACCCAAGCAAATATCAAAATTATTCAAACACTATCGATTGACTAGTTGTACATTTAACCAAGAAGACGCCAATTATTTGGTCTGTTCGTACAATTTGCCCGATGACATTCATAGCGAGCCGAGTTTACTACTTGTGTGGAATTTATTCGAGCCTAAAGTGCCGTATAGAGTATTGACCTGTGAAACAAAGTCGACATGTCTCAGCTACATGTCTTTTATGGTCCTATCGGGCAATCAAGATGGCTCAATATGTCTATGGGATTTGCGCGAGTCCCATTCAATACACTCTTTTAGCAGTAAAAACAAACAAATAGACCAAGTCAACACAGTCCGCTTGCCAACCTATACCACAGCTGGTGTCTTAATTAACGAAAATCATATGAGTGAGGTTAGAGCTATCATTAATCTTCAAAATCAAAGTGATAAAAATGTTTTCATGCAAATAGCTTCTCTTGAGATTGAAGCTAGACTAATTATATGGACCGTTATTGAAATTAAAAACAGTGATTTAACTGTATTCGAAACTGATCTTGGTTTATTGCCGGGTGGAAAACTTAAACTAGTCAAAAGTTCACAAATACCGCTTAATAATATCATTTGGAGTCCATTTGGCAGGACAGAGTATCAAACTTTGAGCATGACCAGTTCGCTTCTTCAACCTAATCATTTTTTTATTGCCACTAATATTGTAAGTTAATTAATTAACAAAAAAAAAAAATTAGAATTTAATTTTATTTTAAGGGCCAAATAATTCATATAAATAGAAAAGGAGGCGAATTTTCGTCATCAGTGATGAAATCAAATTATTCAGATAGTCTATTGATTGTGACTGACTTGGCTTTTCATCATGAAATGTCCGATTTGATTCTATCTTGTTACGCCAACGGTGAAATTAGACTTTATCACACTAGTTATGGTAATTACTAATCTTCTCTAATAATTTATTAAAAGAAAAATTAGATTAAAAAATTTTTTTTTTTTTTTCAAATAGTGACGCCAATTAAAACATGGAATTTGGGATGCTTGGGAAGAAGAATAAAAGAAATAAAGTGGCTTGAAAGTCGTAGCAGTTGTTTTTCGGTGATTGATGAACGTGATTGTTTGTATTTGTGGGACTTGTTAGAAGATGACACTCAGCCTGTATTGGGCAAAGATTTAAACGAGTAAGAAAATTTGTGAAAATTTTTTATTCATTTAAAATTTTTGAAAAATTTAGATTCGGAGGAATTAGCTTTTCAAAAGCTAGTTTAGAAAATTCAACTGTACCATTTGCATATTTTAAGCGAGATTCTAAATCTATTGAGATACATCTTTTTGGCAAAGAATGGCTCCGCAAGTCTGAAAAAGAATCGAAAAAATTCTCTAAATTAATTAAAAATTATTTAATAAGCTTTTAAGTTATTTTTTTATTTTTTTTATTCAACAATAAAATTTTAAAAATAATTACTCATTAATCATCAATGTTTTTTGATTAAACATTTTTAAAAATGTCCTTTCCATTTAAGTAAAATAATAGCGCTTCACTTCCTTGGTGTGTTAAATCAAACATCTATCTATGAAGTCTATGAAGCTAAGACACAAGGGGTTATTCCATTCCAGACTTTGTTCTATGATGTTCCTAAGAGAAAATATTTAAAATGTGGCTATTGTGAATTTCAAAAACAAATACAAAAAAAAATTCTTCCTGTTTTGATAAATCAAAATTTACTAAAAAAAAAAAAATTTTTCAAAAAATTCTGCAGCATAGTGCAACATGCTTTTATTTACATTGCTTATTGCACCTTTTTCATGTTAAAAAAAAAGACAAAAAATAAAACATCAATAAGAATTAAATTGTTTATTGGTCTGGTTTACCTATAAAAAAAGAACATTATATTTTTATTTTAATAAAAAAAGGTATTTTGGAAAATTTTTTTTATTAAATTTTATTTAAGTAAATTTTTATCTATCAAAAAAGAAAGAATTTAATTTTTTTTTTGAAATTTACAATACCTTGTCTATGCAACCTCTTTCTCGTCTAAATCCTGCTTGTTCTTCTTTAGGCGAGCTAAAGGTAAACTTCAATGAAAATCAAAATAAATTAGTTTATGGACAAGAAAGAACGAAAAAGTATAAATAAAAAAAAACGAAATATGATGTTAAATTGTTGTTCATTTGATTTCTATTCCTAATTATCAATTTTTCTATATAAATTTTCGATAATTAATTTAGATTTTAAAAAAATATATTTTCCAAATGAAAATTTTAAAAATAAAAATTTTAAATTTTCAAAAGAGTCGCTAAAAATTTTTTTTAGCAAAGTTCCATAAATTTTAACTTTGACTAGAAAAAGATAAAATAAAAAAATTACTTAAAATGCTTAATAAAATGTTTATTTCAATTATTTATAAATATTTTTTTTTCTAATAATAAAAGGGTTCTTTGTTTCCACATGGTCCGTTAACATTCTCTCTAAAATCGCATATTTTCAATTCTAAATCAAAAACCAAATCATTGGGACAACTTAAAATAATTAATTTTCCTTTGGAGCACATTTTGAATTTTTGACAATCGTATTCTACGGGAGCCAAATGATCAGATTCATCACATTCATCCATTGCCTTCATTTTGTACATGTCCATGTGTGATGGCTCATACTGTACATGCTCATTCGGCTCTTGAGTGTACTCTACTGTGTATTCAACTTGCTGAGGCTGATATTCTTCAACTTCGACTGGATAGAAAGTAATATTAGTAACTTGAGTGTTTACAATGCTGCTCGTAATGGTCTTGCTTTGAATGGGAGACTCGTACATTTGTTTCGCTTCGGTTTGTTTTCCATACATTTGATCATCAGCAGACATCTCATATCTATGCACAATACCAGCATGGACTACCAAAGCCAAGGACATTATTTCAAACAATAAAAATTTTTTAAACATTTTTTTCTTTATTTCAATATTTTATTTTTGAAGATAAAAATTAAATTAATTTTTTTAATTTATAGAAGAAGAAATTAAACTTTTAGTGAAAAAAAAAAAAAAAAAAGAACTTTTAAAAATTAAACGTATCTTTTAAAATCAAAATGCTCCTTGAGAACAGAACTAGCCGATTGTATTGTATAAATGACAATAGAAATTTGAAGCTTAATCACCTCTAGTAAGTCATTGTCAGCCTTATTTTTGTAATTAAAAATGGCATCAGTGACTGATGGAAAAACGTCTCCACCGTAAGCATCTGATATACTTGGCGCATAAATCATATGACTTAAAAAATATTTAATTTTTTCTTTTTTTCATAGAATAATAATAAAATTTACTAATAAGCATTTCGATCTTTGCCAGCAATGTCCAAAAATGATCTTTCAAAATTTCTCAACTGGTCATTGTACATTCTTACCAAATGATATTTAGATTTGTCTATCGATTGCAATCTTTTATTGAAATTTAGCGAAACATGTGTTAAATTTTTTATTGAATTTTCTAATAGATCCAGTTGAATGCCTAGGCCAGCCAAATAATCTTTTTGGTCGTTTCTGAACATTTCATATTCTTTTTGAAGTTGTGTAGAAAATCTGTGTACATTAAAAGGCAAAATGAGCTGTTCACTAAGTCGCCTCAACAGCTCACCAACAATGATGCCCAAAATTCGAAAGGTCTCGAATTTGGGATCTAAAAACTCATTGACCAATTTAAATGTCTCATAAGCTGAATGATAGGTCGGGTAGCTTGACGAGCCCATGTTGGTAAAATAAATATTTTTTTTGTCTCTGGCAAAATACTGTTCTACACATGGTATGCCAACTTTTTGCAAAAATGACATGTGATCACTGCCCGAGCCTAAATATGGACTTATTTCGGGCTCGGTATTGTCTTCATTAGGATCGTTTTTAAGCCATCTATCGAACACACTTTCTTCACTTGTTTGCCTAATACTCTTGGTTACATCGTAAATAAGATCGTGTAAAATTGGCGATGCATAAGCTCTATATGAATAATTTCCTTTTATCATGGTGTCTATGTTAAGATAAGTAATTGAGTTTGCTTGTAGTTTTTTTAAATATTCTTCGACCCATTCGACAGATCCAATTAGGCCGTATTCTTCGGCACCCCAGCTCAAAAACATCACCGAACGCTTTGGAGACCATTTGTTCTCTTTTTTAAGCTTCATCATTACACGAGCTAGTTCTAACATGACAGCTGTACCACTTGATGGATCCAGCGAGCCAAGTGTCCATGAATCTCGATGATTTCCAATCATTACATAGCGGTCTAGAAAAAAAATGGTCATGACACAAAAAATGTCTTTTTTAAAAAAAAAAAAAAAAAGTTTGAATAAAATTAATTAAATATTAAATAAAAATTTTAATTTTAAATTAATTTTTTTTTCGCCTTATTTACCAGGTTCATCAGATCCTTCAATTAATCCCATGACATTATAAGTTTTTCTTCTTTCACGCTTATTGAAAACATTAAGAGTAATATTTCTGTCATTTTTTAATTTTCCACCATAGCTGTACGTCATATTTAGCTCACCTTTCCATTCATCATTAACTGGTTTATTTTGTTCAATAAGCTTGAATAGCTCATAAGCAATAGAATATCCAATAACTTGAGCTGGAATTTTAGGTAGTAAATCATCAATTTTTTTGTCCGGTAATCTGTAACCATATTCATTAGATGGATAAAAAGGAGTCAATGGGTCGCCATCGGTAACCATAACAGTGCCGCGTTGAGTTCCTTGATCAGGCAGAAATTCACCACTTGGATAAATTAAGCCACTGGCCACGGATGGCGCAGCACGCAGTGGATCATCATATAAAATGAGACCAATAGCACCATGCTCTTGTGCTATTTGAACCTTATTTCCTCGAAATATTTTACCATATCTGCAAATAACTAACTTGTTTTTAACATCATATCCTAAATCGGACAATTTTTTAAAATCTTCTTCCATACAAAAATTTGCATAGTACAATTCATCCTTAATTTGAATCAGCTAAAAAAAAAATTTTTGTTTTTTTCAACCTTACTGAAGAGGCTGAGCCACTTTTGGCATAGGCCAAAAATGGTTTAGACACAGGATTAACTCCAGGATCATATGTTGGCTCATCAATGTCGTAATTTTTTTCCAATACTGACGATGAATTATTTATTTGAATACTATTTTTTTTAATTAATTATTTTTATTAAATAAATTTTTTTCAAAAAAACTTGTTAAATTTTTTCTCATCTGGATAATCAAGAAGTACATCATATTCAAAAATGTCATAATGGTCCAAGCTAAAGTCCTTAAACGAGTCAATTATGTAATCAGCTGACTTTTTGTCCATTTCGGTGCCACCTTGATGCGGCAAGAAAGTAATGTTTCTTAAATAGTTTCTAATCGAATCGGCATTTACTTCTTTGATTAAATGCTCGACTCCGTTTGGATCAAAATCTCGAATTAATCTCCTGTAATAGTTAACTGTGTCTTGGTCAAGTTTTTTTGCGTCTTTGCTAAAAAAGCCGATCAAAAAACCCAAGCCAATCGCGACTATCACCCCCAAACTTAGAAGCAACAAAAAATTTTTTGAGGATAAATTCATTTTTTTGCATTTAAAAAATTTCTTTTTTCTCTTTTATTCTTAAATTTAAATTAGATATAAAAACATTTTAAATTTGATAATGATATTTCTATATACGAAGATGATAATAAATATATTTTACATTAAAATTTACTCTATTGGATTGAAAAAATAGTTATCTTAAGATTGACAGAATAATTAACTGCTTTTGTAACATATCTCAAATGTAGACTTAACTTTATCTTGTTTTTTTCTTATCTAGTTTATTTGTTGAGGAAAAATTATATCGAATAAATGAATATTAAAAGCAATTAATTTTAAGATAAAATTCAAATATTGTAAGAGAATAAGAAACGAACCCTAGTAAATAAGTTTTAATTTTGATAGAGATTTTAATTTTAAATTGATTTTAATTTTAATTTGAAAATTTAGTGATGTTTTTTAGATTTGGATCATAATGAGAAATTTAAAGTTATTTAAAAAAACCGAACACTTATCGATAATAAGAATACAAATATGAAATTAACGCTTTAACTCATTGTAAATTACTGCATAGTATGATTTTTAATTTTTTAATAAAAAAATTATTTTTTTTTAAATGTCAAGTTCTGTTACCATTTTAGAAAAATGAAGATAATTTTTAAAAGTCTTTCAATTCAAATTATTTTAAAAAAACTATTAAGTAAAAAAATTAATTCAATTTTTTATGTCTGCAAATTTCTGCGAAAGTTTTTTGCATATGCAATTATGCATAAAACTTAAGTACAATTTTTTTAGTACAATTTTTTTTTCTAATTTAAATCTCCTTATTTATTCGGTTAAATTAGGTCTTGTAATCGCCCAAAGCAACAGCCATAAATATCTACCCAAATGTATAATTGGCAAGTGATCAACTCTACCTAAAAAATATGCATATAGATGTTAACACTTAAACAAAAATTTTTTTTGTACATTAAGCACTATAGGGGTCCAAAAAACCCCTTAAATAAAATATGCTATTTAGGTAGCATTAATTAACACAATTATTCAAAATATGGTTTAAAAAAAAGAAACTGAATGTAAAAATAAATATCTTTTAAATATTTTTTCTGGTTTAAAAAAATATTTATAGAGATAATATTTATAAAAGATTTTCGATTAACTTATCTCATATTTTGCGGGTTATTCAATACATATCAGTTTCACTCTTTCTAAAAGATTGATTTAATGTATAATCGAATATACTTCGAAATATAGAAAGAGACTAAAAACTGGGCTTTTGTTTAAACTAAAACCCTAACCCTAACCCTAACCAATAGCGCCTGTAATTTTTTTTCAGTTGAAGCAACAGAGCTTCATTCTTTTAGAAAGAGTGAAACTGAAACACAAATTTGATATTTTTCGCGCTATTTTTTCTAAGTCGAAGCACACGATGATGTAAAATTTTTAGTCTTATTTTAGATAGCAAAGATAAAATTTTAACACCACACAGTAACTGATCATGGTAAAAATGAATTTAATTTGAAAATAATCATAATAAATTTTTTTGTTTAAGAATAATTTTTTTATTTTAAAAATAAAATAATATGAAATTAGTTCATGAGATATTATTATTTTTTCATTTTTTTAAAAAAGAAAAAAATATACATTTAAGTATTCCCGATTTCAATTTTCTCTTTAGACAAATTAGCATAAATGAGCCGTTCTACTGTCAAAGTAAATTTTTGCCAGTCGTGTGATATAACGATAGAGAATAAACCCAAAAACGAAAAAAATACGCGAGGATAATTGATTTAATGAACAACTTGAAGACGAGCTAGAAAAGAGAAATTTGAAAATTATTGAAGCCAAGCCAATAGAATACTTACCACCAGACGCTAAAGAAGTGCATGATTTAAGGGCAAATTCTTATCAGGTGACCTACGAGCCAAATGATAGCGACGTGTTGCGTTCGAAACTGAAAGATGTATATCGCAATTGCACCTCTGCAGGCCTGATTGTATCTGCAAATTCGTTTCAAGACCAAATTATAAAGAAGACCAAAGAAATGATTGATCAATCAAATAAAAAGTTAAAAGATGCGATAGAAGAATTAAAAGAAAAAATCAATATTTCAAATTCTGAATCATTTTACTCCAGTTTGGTCCGAGAAATGATTAAAACTTTAAAAATTGATGCAATAAAAACAGAATTACGCATTGATTTTTCGCAAGTCTTCCAGTAATTAAACAAAAGAAAAACTGGATAATTGCAGAAACTTTCGATAATGCTAAATAAGTTACCGAATGATTAAAAGAAATACAATATGGTCATATAAGAGGCCATACGAAACAGAAGCTGGAACAAAAGAAGACTACCATTGTAATAAAGTTAAGAAAAGAAGCCCGCAATGAAATTCAGCTGGTATCCATGAATTTCGACAAATATAATTTAGAACATAATTAATTCGACTGAATTCGATTAAAAAATAATCAAGTATATTTTCGACAAAAAATCATTCGACAAAATTAAAAAAAAATGGATAACTTGATTAGTCAATTTGAACAATTAAGCTAAGAAATACTGATTATCTTTATGTTCAATTATCAACTGGTCTAGATAAGCGGTAGGCTAAGTATATGGTTTTCGAAGAAAAACTAAATAGTTGAATTAATTACAAATTATATATAGTATAATCTAATTAATTACAAATTTGAAGAAGTTATGTCTTTTTTAAAATTTGTTTCTTACTTAACTGAATTTAAAAAAAAATGAAATATAAAAAAAATAAAATGACTTTATTGATTTAATTGATTTTTCTTTGTTAATAAATTTTTGTCTAAGTACAACATTGGCCGAATTGACAAAATCAAATCAAGAAATAAATGTTCCAACTGATAAACAGTTTTAGAAGATGATAATTTAAACTAAATTTTAAAATTTTATTTTAATTATTTTTAATAAATTTAATGTGAACAAGAATTTAAAATATCATAAATTTTTTCTATATCAAAATTAAAGGCGCCGATAGCGTTCCATTCAATTTTGCTAAATAGCTTGCTAGTTTCAAGTAAAAAACCATTTTTTGTTCTAAACGAAATTTTGGGCATTAAATAAGGAAAAACAATTTTCTTATAATTCAAATAAATAGCTGGTTTTTGGCTAAATTTATTTGTAAATTTGACCATATTCGAGTTTTGGTCCAAAAGACCATGCTCAACCCTACTTAAATTTTCAGTTCGAAACAAACGCAAATTTTCCTTTAGCTTTTCTAAATTAACTCCACATTGGCAATAATAATTAAGGCTTTTTGTCAATTGTTTATTTTTTTCAGTTACATGAATATTTTTCAAAAAATAGACCCGTTTAAAAGGCGCATCATAAGCATATTTTTTAATTCTAGAAAATCTTAAATTTTTCCTAAAATTTGCGCGTGCTAATTTTGATACCTTTAAACATTTTGGAATAATTGTATTTCCTTTTCGAGTCCACTCTATCTCATTTTTATTTTTTGAATTTATCATTCTAAGTGAATCATTAGCCGAATTTTGCTTCAAATAACTTGAATCAGTTTGATTATTTGAAATGCCAAAATGTACTGAACTAGACTTATTTTTATATTCTAATGAAACACCAATTTCAAAGCCAAAGCCAGAGTTTTCATAAACTTTATCAGCTTGAGCCTTGTTTAAAACAAGTCTTTCTTGTTGGTCAGTTTTTTCAACAGTGAACACACGGCTCATTTCCTCCATAATCAAATCTGGCTGTATGTCATCATGGATTTGGTAAGGTGAAAGATTTTCAATCACTTTTTCAAATGGCTCATATTTTTCTATCAAGTCGGCAGTTTGTCCGATCAAGTCTTGCACAAATTTTTTATTGAACTCACGCTCTGAAATTCTGTACTCCTCAATAATGTCCAGTTGCTGGTACAAGCTTTGTGCCAGCGACGACATTTGCATCCTAGTCACATAAACTGCTTCCTTTGGTCCAAACACATCTTCGACTATTTGCAGCTCATTTATTTGCTTTGCCGAAAGTATCAATGAGTTTTGCTGGAATCCTTTACCTTGCGAGCTAATTTCACACTGAAGACTGATGCCCAATGCCTCATAAATATTTCTTATACTCTCAGCATTCAATTCACTTAGAATATTTTCCAGAGCATCTCGCTCTGTGCAGCCGACAGGCGCTTCAAAAAAAACATCCAAAGGAAATTTAGACAAATGATTAGCTTTGCCACTCAGAAGAAATCTTTT
This sequence comes from Brachionus sp. 'Tiscar', assembly GCA_006352455.1. Classification (NCBI taxonomy): domain Eukaryota; kingdom Metazoa; phylum Rotifera; class Eurotatoria; order Ploima; family Brachionidae; genus Brachionus; species Brachionus sp. 'Tiscar'. The sequence goes on along the minus strand of VANL01000291.1, from coordinate 21,398 downwards.
TCCCAAATAATTGTAAAATTTAAGTATGCACTCAAATCTGTCTGGTTTAAGAAAAATAATTTGATCAAGCGACACTGGAATGTTGTACTTTCGCTTGGCCACTTTAACAAACAATTCTCTAATTGTATCAGTCAATAGTTCTATATTAATGCTGAATCCTTCATGGTTGAACATAAAGACATGGGTTTTATTTGCATAAACTAGTCTAGGTATACCAACAGATACCCATGTAAGCTGAGAATATTTTTCTGTGTCCATGCTTTGAATTATTCTATTGTTAATTGATGTTTTGAAGGCCTCCAAAAACACTGTTTCTCCTTCTGATTCATAGTCCACGGTCAAGTCGGCCAAGTCGAATATAATATTTTTTGACTCCTGTTGTGACCAAGAAACAAAACAAATGAGAATTGAAAATATTTCAAATATCATTCTTGAAAAAAAAATAAAAAATTTAGATAAATTTAGATAGCAGAATTTTAGAAAAAAAAAACACTCTTTTAATTTTCAAAATCTGATTTAAATTAAATTTTTTTGGTATTTGTTTTAGAACAGATTATTTTCATTTAAATTTTTTCAAATTTTTGTATTTAAACGAGATTTAAATTTATCAATTTTTGATAAAAAATCTCATGAAAAGTTGTTCTTTTTATTTTATGATTTTCTGAAATAAAATAAGATAAAACGAATTTTTTATTTGTTTATTTTTTTTAAAATAAAATTTGTGGTGATTTTTACTGGAATAAAAGTGTTTATAAATAAATATATTTTTTTGAAAAACTTTTAGTTACAAAAATTTCAAATTAAAATTTCTTCAAGAAAAATAAATTAAATTTATTAAAGAAATAGAAGAAATTTTTAAGCACAGTAGAACCTTGGAATAGGTTTAATGAAAATTTTGATATGTTAAATCAAAATCAGAGTTGTTTAAAAGTCCCTAAAAAAAGTCCAAGTCATAAAAAAAAATCCAAGTCCGGACCTTTTTTTTTTAATTTTTTTTCAAAAGTCCTACTTTTCTTGGCAACCATAAAAACTATTAAGGATCGCAGAAATATAATTATATAAAAAAATTATCTGATTGCTTTAAACAGTCTTAAAATTCTCAAGTACCTCTGAAATTGAGTTTGTTTTCAATTTTATTAACTCAGTCATTTGTCATTTGTAGTTAAATACCTTGAGAGCATATCTGCGAAATTTAAACTTGGTTTTATAACAAAATCAAAAATCTTTTGTGCTTTATATTTCGCAAACAAATCACGAATTTTTCTCAATTATTATGAAATCTTTTGAAATTCTCGAAAACTATACATCCTGGAGAAAAACAAGGCACATTTTTAGTAAGCTGGTTAAATTCTCTTCAAGATAAATGGGGGTCATTTGGGTGTCAGGTTTCTTTAAAAGAAGATTATAGTTTTTTCGCTAAAAATATAATTGAATTTAAGAAAACAAACATAAAAATCAAAAATCTTAGAAAATTCTTGATCTAATGGTATATCGTATTAAAAATCTTAAAATCCGATTTCAGAATAACTAAGGTCTTTTATTATAATCAAAATATCTCAAAACTATACATGCTGGAGAAAAACTAGGCACATTTTTGGAAAGCTCGTTAAATTCTCTTCAAGAAAATTGGGGGTCAGATTTTTAAAGGTATAAAAATATTCGATTTTCACAAAAAATAAAAATTTTGGAGATAAACTAGTTTAATTTTCAAAAAAAAGAGAAAAATTAAAACTAAATGATATATTAAAACTTTTAAAAATATTTTTGCTTTGCAAAATAAATGGAGATCAGAAAATTTTAAAAAATGGGGGTCAGTATTTGAATAGGACCCGATTGTTTGGTAGAAGTTTTTTGTTGTAAGAAATTTTCCATGCTAAATTAAAAATTCGTCATTCTTGCTTAAAAAATAATCACGTAAGGTTCCAGAAATTCAAAACTTAAGTGCTATCTGAATTTCCAATTGTTGACTTTAAATTTGTAAACCATGTCCTTTGAAACCCTAAATTTAATTTTTTTTTGGAAGGCTAAGAAAAAAAATTTATATCCAGTTGTCTAAAAAGAACTAACCCTTTAAAAAGTTGTAGGTCTTTCAGACTCAGTTACTCATAGATAAAATTAAAATAATTTTCAAAATTATATATATTCTGAAAGAGCATTAAATTTTCTACACCCTGGTATATAGTTTTGTTTGAAAAAAATGGTGTACCAATTTTTATTATTTTTTTAAAAAAACTTGACAAAATTCTGAACAAATCTATGGTTTTACTTTTTTGAATTTATTTTTTATTTTATTTAAATAAATAATCAAAATCATGTGAATTGATTTAAACTTTGAATATTTTAATTATATTGAAAATTTTTTAAGTAAATATGTCTTTAGAGTAAAGAATTTGAAATTCTTAAGTGTTCGGCTATTGTTTCTTTTGATTTTCCAGAAAAATAAGCTTTTAAAACTTCGTCGTACATTGCTCCATTTTTGTAATCTACTAAACAGCGCCAAAAACAGTTAGAATCTGAATATTTTCTCTTGATTCTTTTTAGACACTTGGATAAAAAGTTGTTTTTTTAAGCCTTCCAAAAAAAAATGAAATTCAGGGTTTCAAAGGACATGGTTTGCGAATTTAAATTCAAAAATTAGAAATTCAGATAGCACTTTAGTTTTGAATTTCTGGAACCTTAAATAGTTTGTTTTAGCTAATAATTGGTGATGGGTTTATATTTTCCAATAGACTTAACCAGAGTTGTTTAAAAGTCCCAAAAAAAAGTCCAAGTTCGGATTTTTTTTTTAAAAATTTTTTTCAAAAGTCCTCCTTTTCTTGGCAACCATAAAATCTATTTAGGATCGCAGAAATATAATTATATAAATAAATAATAAAAATTTTTTAAAGATATTTAAAAAAAATGCTTGAAAATATTTTTTTTCAATTTTTTTAATTATAATGTTTTTGTTTTTTTAGAATATTATCTGTTTATCTTTAATTAGATATTTATTTTAACTACTCTCAAAAAGACATAGTAAAATTTTTGCTCAATTTTCAATTTGCTCTTTTTGCTCAAAAATTTTAATTCGCAATTTCATTGCATTGCACTATACACACTTTTTTAACTCTTAAAACTTTCAAATTCAATTTAAAAAAAATTGCAAATATGCAATGCAATAAAATTGCGCATTTAAATTTTTTGAGCAAAAATTTTACTTTGCCCTCAAAAACTAAATCTAAATAAATATTTAAAAAAAAAAAAAAGTCCGGACTTGGACTTGACTTGAGACTTGGGACTTTTAAAAAACTCTGAAAAATACTAATATTGAAAATCTATTTGAATGTTCGGTGAAAGATTTTTCTGAAGCAAAGCAAATATTGTAAAATTTTCAATCTTGAATTGAGTGTAAATAAATTTTTAAAAAATTGGTTAATTTTTATTTAAAAATAAAACATTTTTTCAAAACCCGATTGCAAGCCAGTGAATTTTTTCTTGTTTATTTGTCAAATCATAGTAAATTTTTGTATCATTAACAGATAGCTTGTACACGAAGCCATATTTTGTCACATTTTTTCTTATATAATAAGGATTAAAATCTAAACTAAAAGCGAAAAAATTGATCAATACAACAGGCTCTTGGGTAAATGGCTTGGAAAAATTCAGAATACTTTGACTAAAATCATTCAAGCTTTTTTCTATTGTTCCTTCTTCGATCATTAATCGACTACTTTTATTTTTATGTTCCCTTGCCCATTCGTTTATAAATTCCAATTTTGAATTAAACAATTCAATAAGTTTTAAAGAATTTCTAATATCCATTGATTGTAAATTGTTTTTTCTAATAAAATCAATATTTTTTGTATTCAAAGAAAAAGTTCGTCTAAACGGAGCCTCGGTGACTATTTTTTTAATGCGAGAAAATTTCAAATCTTTTTTAAAATTAGCTTTTTCTAATTTGGTTGCATTGATGCTTTTTGGCACAATCATGTCTCCTTTGCGCATCCATTCAATATCACTTTTTTCATCACTATTAATTTGTTTAAGTGTATCTGACCAATCTGTATTTGCTTTCTGATCCTGATTTTTGCTTGCCGAACTATAATTAGCATTTAGTTCGACTGGAATGCCTTTGATTGGAACTTTAAAACCTCCTTTGATCATAAAGCTTGAAGAATTGCTTGTTTTTGAAGCATGATCTTTGTTTAGGACAATTTTATCATTCCTTCCATCCGAAACTACTTTGAATATTTTACTAAGATCTTCTTTTATTATGTTGGGATTTAAATCTTGAGAAATGTCATAGCTGGACAGGTGTTTAAGACATTCATCAATGGCAACAGGCTGGAAACTGAAAATTAGAGCAAAATTTTCAACAAATTCGCGGTTGAATTCTTTCTCTGGCATCTGATACTCTTCAAAAACATTCATTTGCATAAACAAATGGTGAGATAGCGATGCAAGTTGGTTTCTAGTGACATAGGCTGTGTCAGCTGGACCGAATATTGAATCGATTAGATTTAAATTATTTATCTGTCTTCCAGTTATGGTAAAAACATTTTCTTTGCTGTATAAACCTCTAGATGAAGCTTCACAATGAATTTCAAAATCTTCTCCAGACAATACTCTTTTTTCAATTAAGCTTCTTTCTAACGAAGCAATTGGAGCTTCGAAAAAAATATACAATGGAAATTTGAACATGTTAAGAGATTTTCCTTTAAGGATGTACAATTGATAATTTTCATCATAAATATCTATTTGACATTCAAATTTTTTTGGTACCAAAGTCACAATTTGTGTCATTTGAACTTTAATTTTGTATTTTTGTTCAATTATTTGACAAAATTTTTGTCTCAATTGATTATTGAGTAATTCTACTTTGAGATAAAAACCAATCGGGTTGAAAATAGACGAATCTCTGCTGAAATTGGACAGTTTTGGATGACCCAAAGACACCCATGTCAATTGACCATACTTTTCTTCATTGCCACTTTGAATTATTTCATCATTACTTGATGTTTTAAAAGCTTCTATTTGTACTATTTGATCATTTATCTCATAATCAATGGTCAAATCGGCCAAATCAAAAATAATATTTTGATTTTGATTGTAACTTTTTACAACAAGACAATAACTGAGTAGGAGAAAATATTTCATTATTTTTTTTTAAGAACAAATTTTGAATAAAATTTATAAAAATAGATTAATAAAAATGAATTTTTTTAATTATTTTTATTTCTTAGATCTTTTTTTAATTTTTCTCTTGTTTTTTCCTAATTAAAAAATTGAATATTAAGCAAAAAAATTTATTTAATCTAAAATGTGACTTTAATTTAGATATCTGCTATTAATTAGGCTCATAAATGATTTAGGCATTGTGAAATTCGGTAAAAAAAAAATTAAAATATCAAAAATACCAAAGCTCAAATTCTGAAGAAGCAAAACATGTTCTGTAAATTGTTGTAGCACAAACCAATATATTTATTCTGCAACAAATCTGCAAAATTAAGAACTTTGAATTTTAGTACAAAGACAAAATTTTATTTGGACTGATCAAAACATGTTCTTTTAATTGTAGAAACTGGTACTTCCTCTTTACCACCACCTAAAGTTTGAGTAAAAATCCTATATTCAAAATCATTTCTTTTTGAAATAAAATTCTGAATTATGCAAATGTTTTGCAGAGCTTTGCATAATCAATATATTGGTGATACAAAGTGTGTACCAGTTGATACAATTTATAGTACATAGTTTTTATTTAATTTAATTTTAAAATATATAAATGAAAAATATTCTGAAAAAAAAAAATACACTCAAAAAAAATATTTTCTGATATTTATTTAATCAACTCGATTGATTTATTTATTCTCAGCAAATCTAACACTATTATCCTTTGGAAAAAATTAGAAAAAAAATTTTAAGTTTTAAATTTTATTTAAATTTTTTTAATTAATTTCCCATAGCTAGCCATTCAATTTCAACGACCGTTGTGTTTTTCTTATCTTCAATAAATTTTTTTTTTAATTGAAAAATTCCAGACAAGTTTAAATAAATTTTCCACTCTATCATTGTACTTGTTATTTTTTCTTCCAAAATTTCGATGCTCTCAAATATGAATAGAACTCTAATCGAATGTAACACGCTCGGTGGATTTTTAAATCCAATTAACTGTGCAGTTAAATCAGTTGTCCAAGAATTTGTGATATTGTTTTCAAAATTGTCTTGTTTTAAATTGATGCTTCCTATGGTGACAGACCACATACCACTTTGAATTTTTGTTACATATTTTAAATCATGTTTAATAATTGATTCAGCTATGTCATAATATTCAAATTTTTTGATATATTCAATCTTTTCTAATAGAAATAAATTTTCTGATGTAATCTCATCAAATTGCTTTGTTCTGAATGAAATTACACGACTGAATGGAGCATCATAATACTCGCGTCTAATTCGGGAAAATTTAAAATCCTTATAAAAGCTCGACTTGATCAACTTGGACACTTTAATTCGTCTGGGCACAATTTTCCTTCCTTTTCTCATCCATTCAACATCATTTTGATCATAATTGTTTATATCTTTCAATTGCTCTGTATAACTAGCACCTGAATTTTCCCAATCGCTGGCCTTGGAATGAGCAAAAGAGGCACCACCATTGATTTTAAAAACCGAAAAGTCGGCTGAGAAATTTGCGGCCATTTGTGTCGAAACTTGGTCAAAAGATTGCTCATAACGACTATTATTTAAGGCTATAAAATCTTTACCCGCTCTTTTTTTCAAAATAAAATTTTTACTCATTTCTTCTTTAATTACGTCAGGTTTAATGTCCTGTTCAATACCAAACATGGATACTTGAGACAATGCTTTTTCAAATGTAACATACTGATTTATGGACACTGCAGCTTGATTTAAAAATTCATTGATAAAATTTTGTTCAAATTCTTTTTCATCTATTTGATATTCTTCAATAATGTTCAATTTATGATAGAGTTCATTTGATAGTTGATTAAGCTGATTTCTGGTTACAAAAACCTCAGAATTTGGACCAAATAAAGCATCTTCTAAATTCAATTGATTTATCTGTTTTGATGATAGAATAAGTGTGTTTTCTCTAAACGCTTGGCCTTGAGAATAAGCTTGACAATTTATTTCAAAATGAGAATCAAAATTGTCATTGTTGAGTCTGTTTTTAAGAGCCATGCGTTCAATTGAAAATTTGCTATCTGGATAAGGAAATGTAACACGCAAAGGAAATGTATTCAAATCAATTGCTTTACCATTTAATAAAATGCTTTTGCCATTTTCATACAATTCTATCTTGCACTCAAATTTGCCTGGTTTTAAAGTCAATATTTGATCAGTGCTCACACTAATATTGTACTTGTTTTTAATAGCATCAACAAGTCTTTTTTTATTTTCCAATTTTAACAATTCAACAAAAATGTCAATGCCATCTGGCCGAAAATTGAACAACTCTGACTTTGGTTCTATTTGGGAAAGAACTGGATTACCAATAGACACCCAATGTAATTGAGAATATTTTTTCTCATCTTTACTTTCAATAATTCGATCATTCATAGATGTTTTGTAAGCTTCAATTAGCACAAATTTATCCTCATATTCATATTCGTATGTTATATCAGCCAAATCAAATACAACATCATTTGTAGTCAATGTATCACACAAAATCAGGCCAATGAAATCAGAAAACAATACAATTGAAATAAAAATTTTCATTTTTTTTTAAATTAGAAAAAATAAAATTTGAATTTATAAAAAAAAAATATTTTTTTAATTTATTTTTTATTTTAATTTAAACCATTAAATTCTAAAATTTTTAAAATCATTGTTTGAAGATTATATATTTATTTGTACCATTAGCACATTTTCATAGAGCTTGTAAACCTAAAATTTTTGCTCAAAAAATTAAAATGCGGAATTTTATTGCATTGCATAATTGCAATTTTTTTTTAAATTAAAAAAGTGTGTATAGTGCAAAGCAATGAAATTGCGCATTTTAATTTTTTGAGCAAAAAGAGCAAATTTAAAATTTAGCAAAATGCTACTTTGCCGTAATCCTAAAAAATTATAATGTTTTCTAGAAAAAAAATAGGATAACTCTATTGCAACACTATGTCGCAATAAAATAATTTATTGACACACTATATACGGTCAAAAAAATAAACTAAATAGTGCCTCAGGAGAGTAAGAGTTTGTTCTTCAACAAAATCAATTAAAATTATTTTTGCAATCGATTCAAACAAATAAGCATAGACAGTATGGTCATACTTCAAATTTTGTTTTAGAACAAACGACACCTAAATGTTCAGATTATGTAAATAACTCAAAGTTTGATGACTCGCCATTTTCAAATATAAGTAGCTATAGACGTAATTTATTGCAGGATTTAGAAAAATCGAGCGAGAAAACCTTATTTGAAGAAAACACTTTAGTTGACCAAACCGAGTTTGATTTTTCGCCGGAAATAAAAGTGAATAAAATTTTCAATCGTGTCGGTAGGCCCAAAAAAAAAGTAAAAAAAAAATTAGGATTTTTTAATGTCAATAAACCAAAAAGAAGTTTAGAAGATGAATTAAGTACGATTGCTAAACGAACTAGGTCCAAATTTTAATTTCATTATTCCAAATTATAATTAATGATTTAAATTTTTGTTTTTTTTTTATTTTACTTTTTATTTGTCTCCTTAAATACCAGTGTAGTGTGTCATTAAAATAGCAGTGTAGTATAATGTATTTAGTGTAGTGTGTAATTTATTGACACACTGTGTTGCAATAGACACTTCGAAAAAAATATAATTTTCTAGGGTTTAAACTTTACTAAAATTTTGTCTGATTTATCAAACCAAATTAATAGAAAATTATTTTCTATCAAAGAATTTTCTATCTTGCTACTTCAGTAAAGGTCCAATTTTTTTTATTACTTTTATCCGTCTTTATTTTAAATATTGCTCTATGCTATAAATTAGGTGGGAACATGAACTTGAGAGAAAATTTATCTGGAGCAGAGAATTTTACAAAAAATATTTTTTTTTTGTCAAAAAAATTTCAATAAAATTAGTATTTTTGAAAAGTTTAAGCAGAACGACTAACGTGGTCCTGCTATAGTAGACTTTTAATTTATAGATATTTTCTTTCGACATATTTGATTTGGTTGAACTTCTTTGTTCATTTGATGCTACCGTTTAACCATAATATGATTCTTTTTCACAAATTGATAATTATGCTTCTTTTTTTTTTCCTTTATATTCGCATATATATTTTTACTTAAGATTAATAAATTGCTTTTTGATTTAGAGATCAATTTTGCAATATTCAATATTTAAGCTTTTAATTTTCAATAGCATAAATTCAATATTTATTGATTTAGTTGCAAAATTTGAATTATCTAATTTCTAATTTTTTTATATTTTAAATATAAATATTTTTCTATTTATAATAATTTCAGATAAATTAAGAGCTAATCAGTCAATTGTATTTTTTAATTAAAAATAAAATTTTCATTTAAACAAGATTTCCAAAACAAGACAATTTAGAGCAGTCTTCATTTGGATACCACTCTGGAACAATATTTGTTTCTGTAGTAAATTTATTTACAGTTCCATGCAATCCAGGAAAAGTAACTTCGAAAAAAAATCCAAGCCAGCCATTTGACGGTCTTTGCATAGCTATCGAATACTTAATTTCCCCAGGTATTTCCTCTACTATTATGCCTTGTTCTGTTGATGTCCATGTAATTGGCCTATAAGTAACTCCTGTTGATGTCAAAATCGCTTGTCTAAAGTCTCTGCTGAATTGATCTGTTTTACCATACCAACAACGAACACTTATTGGTCTTACTAAATTAGACGTGAGTTCAACAGTTGCTTTTAGAATTCCATGAGTTGAATTATTAGGTCTAGTCCATCTTAGTTTAGGCCTTGGATAAGAATGATAGTATGTGCTAAAAAAGAAGCCTTGTAATGAGCTTAAAATTGTGTCTGAAATACTAGATATTGTGTGACCTATGTTAGGTATGCGTGTGTGAAGAACTTTACCATCAGTTGCGGCAACCAAATTGTCCCAGTATGTGTAAGTGTTGTCTGGAAAAAAAAATTCGTCTCCTGTTGTTGATATCACTAGGATATTTGTGTTTTTGTAGCGATCAAGATAGTCTAAAAAAAATTAAAATAATTTTTAAATTTAGAGTATTTTTTACTCACAAAATGGATCGATTATTTTTTGCATTTCAAAAATTTCCCTTGAATCAATATAGCTTGTTATGTTGACGTCATGATAGTCTTTGAATGCAAAAGTCCATCCACCAACTGCTTTGTAATTTTGATGCAAGGCCTCAAAAATACTTTGATTCAATGATCAGTTTAGGAAAAAAAAAATCAAAATTACCGTATTGATGTTGAGCATGTCCATTACAATTGGAATAGCAGCAAATACTCTTGAATCAACGGCAGCCTTGATGATCAAAATTAAGATAATTAAGCTAAATGCTATTTTAATTTATTACAGTTGTCCATGTTGTCCATCCTCGTTTTGATTTTCCAGCAATCATGAATTTTTTTATATTTAAAAAATAATTTTTTTTCATAAAATCCTCAACAGTGTCCATGCACTTTACAGCTGCTTTTGTCATTGGCAATCTTAATAAAAAATCAGAATTTGATGTATCATCTATAAATTTTTTCCATCCCCAAGCTATTAGTGCATCTTCTGAACGCTTTTTATCCAAAGGATCGTCCACAAATTTCAAAGGCTGAAACGGAATCTGTTGTATTAAAACTGCTACTGTCTCAGTTGCCAATGCAAAATTGCTTGTCAACATTACATCTTGATGATCCGGATTTGAAACACTAAATACAAAATTTTAAACAATGACTTATATGAAATTAGAAAAATTCATTCAAAAAACTTTAATAAAATTTTTTTGTTAAATAAACAAAGCTGAAAATTTTCTATTTTGCTGCTAGATCTTAAATACTTATTAAAATATAAAACTAAACAAACTCATTTTTTCTGGACCCATCGCCAAGCCAAATTAGAGCAACATCTTTTCTTGATAATTTATTAGGTACAGTGATATAGACAAAATGCCACCAAACAGGCTTGTTTACAACAGTCTCTGTTGAAAAGACATTTATTTAAAAGAAAAATAATTTGGAATTTTTTTACCATTAAGCCACTTTTGCGATGTCATATTCAATGCATAGATTTTATGTGTTGGCAAAGTAAAAGTCTTTATAAGACTATAATTATAAACAGGATCTGGTAAGTTAACATAGTCATCCAAAGGACTACAGAAAACAATTGAATTAATACAGAATAAATAAATTGCTAGTTTTATTGATAAATTCATTTTTGATTAATTTAAAAAAAAACAGCAACATTTTATTATTAAATTTTTTTTTTCTAAAAACTAAACAGATTTCTTGATCTCAAATTAAGAAAAAATTTCGTTGATAAAACTATTTTAAACTATTTCGAATGTTTCTCGAACGATTTTTAAACTGATAAACTTTTGCTTTTTAAGAATTTAATTTTTTTCACAAAAAATTCTAGCTTGTTAGTTGCAATCAACTTTTTTTCTTTCAATTTTCGAATGTTTATATTCAAAGCTACTTGAAATGAGCTTCTCAAATCAAATAAAAATGTGACCACAATGGCCAATCCGTATATTATATCATACAGTATGTTGCAAAAGTTTAGAAATTTATAGTTCTAGTCGGCCTTTTGAAAACGGTCCACAGACCCTCGGCCAATTTACAGTCAACAAAAAAAATTTAAAGGCATTAAAAGTAACATTTATTATTTATCTTATATTTTAAATTAAGTAATTTTTTAATGATAATATAATTTACTTGGCGTTTTAACGAGCCAAGAAGCTATTCTTTTTGACATAGATTCAATCAATTTTTGTACGTATTAAGTCGGAATCTTTAATCACTCTTTGTGTAAAAACTTTTTTAAATGCTCAATAGAGGTTACTTTATTATTAACACCAGGCTTGATAGCAAAAGGTATAATCTTAGAAGAAACACCAGGAACATGCCACGAGAAAGAGTAAGCAATTGTACAAACAAACAGACATTTTGGTGTTTGAAATAAGTTGTTTGAAGAAATTTTGAGTGCAATTAATCAAAAAAGCTTAGCTAAAAGTTCTAGTAACTTCTAATAATACTCGTAAATAAATTTTGAAAGCTAAAATTTCTCTTGAATTTTATTTAAACCAGTTTTGTTTATTGAATAAAAATATTAAGAACAGAATCTAAAAATTTTAATTGAAAAAATTCCTTATTTTCTAGTTATCTTTATGAATTTTAATTAAAATGAAAAAATAATGAAATATTTTCTCCTACTCAGTTATTGTCTTGTTGTACAAAGTTACAATCAAAATCAAAATATTATTTTTGATTTGGCCGATTTGACCGTTGATTATGAGATAAATGATCAAATAGTACAAATAGAAGCTTTTAAAACATCAAGTAATAATGAAATAATTCAAAGTGGCAATGAAGAAAAGTATGGTCAATTGACATGGGTGTCTTTAGGTCATCCAAAACTGTTCAATTTCAGCAGAGATTCGTCTATTTTCAACCCGATTGGTTTTTATCTCAAAGTAGAATTACTTAATAATCAATTGAGACAAAAATTTTGTCAAATAATTGAACAAAAATACAAAATTAATGTTCAAATGACACAAATTGTGACTTTGGTACCAAAAAAATTTGAATGTCAAATAGATATTTATGATGAAAGTAGTCGATTGTTTAAAATTGAAGGTAGTACTTTTGAAATGAGTGATTCTATACTTCTAGTCAATTTTGATGCTTTACAAAATACAACAAAAAGAGCTTTGTTTGAAAAAATGTTTTATTCAAATCAAGATTTAGTTGCTCAATGTAAAATTGAGGCTGATTCAATGAAAAAAATTGGTTATTTTAAAAGAACTTTTTTGCTCAATTTTAAACAAATGGAATTTAAAAGTTTATACGACATTGATAAAGTTTATAATTTTTTCAAATATCTTAAAAAAAAATTTGACACATTTCTAATTGGATTATCATCTAAGAAAAGAGTTAAAATTTTTTCTGGTTTCAAGGAAAATGATGTTACTTCTCCTTACCGAGTATTTAAATTAGATTTTCAATTGAAAGTAAATTTGGCAGAAAAATTTCCAGAGCCATTTTCAAAGTCTCCGAAAGTTTTGTACATGATTAAAAAATTAACCATTGATTCCCTTAACGTTACAATCGAGTATAAAATATTGTCTGAAAAAATAACACCTAAAGCATTTACTGCTACAATTTCTATTATTGGATTCGAAAAAACAGTTTTGCAAGAATACATAAGTCCATTTTATCAATTTATGAGGTTTAAAATACAAATATATTGGCTGGCTATTGGACATTGATATTTTGAATTAGCTTTTATTTAAAAAAAAAATAAAAAAAAATTGAATTTAATAAAATAATTTTAAAAATACATAAATATAAATGTTAAATTCTTCTATAAATCATATATGATGAATCTCTGAATAAAAATTTTCTTAGATGAATTAATCAAATAAATAAATTCAGGAATGGTAGCTAACCAAATGAAAAATTCTCAAAGGCAGAATTCACTTTGATTAGTAGTCATGTACTAAATGAGCCTGCAAAAGTTTTATTTTTATGAATGATTTCTTTATAGGCGTTGTAAAAAAATATAATTTGAAATTTTTATTTTTTTTACTTTTTTACATTCATTTTTTTTACAAGATAATCATGTGAATCTTCAAGGATACAATTGTATTATTGCAGGGTTCAAATACCCAATACACAATGGAATAATTTTCAAGAAATTTTTTCGGTGTAAATTTGAAAAAATACCCCCATGAAAAAACATCCTAAGTAAAAATTTTTATTTGTTTATTTGTTTTCTGTACCGAGCTAAAGCTTCTTAAGGTTAATAAAAAATAAAATAAAATAGCTTAAAATAGAGGAAAATTAAAATTAGATATATTGAAATAAAGAGTTAATTTAAAGAGTTAGAGATTAATATTGAAGTTTGCATCATCCAAGCTTTCTATATTTAACAATATCAATTTGATTTTTACAGAATTTGTAAAAAAATTCAAAAAATTTAATTTAAAAATTTAAATGTTTTGCTTTATTAAATTTTTTTTTTTCAAACAAATTTATAAATTTTTATTTTTAACTTGTAATAATTATATTATAAAATTAAATAAATGAAGTGTAAATCGGTCATCATGGCATGGGCACTAGCCTGTTGTTTAACCTTGAAAGTTAAAAAAGTTTAGATATATTGAAATAAAGAGTTATAGGATGCATATTTTTAAATGTTTGATTGTTCAGGGAAAAAAGAGGAAATAGTTAAATAGCAATTACACAATGTAGTCGGGTATTCGAGTTAGGAATAGACCTAACGGATGAGCTTTGAATAACCTGTACTTTCTAAATATTAGTTTATGATAATGAATTCAAACATGGAAAGGAATAGTCTATGATTGATTTATAAAGGTTTCCTAGTGTACAAAAATTAAAGCCTATTTTTTGTTAGATAAAATCTTATTTAAATTTAACAGAATTTAATTTCCATATAGCTTGAGACCAAAAACAGGAGGTTCTTCATTGTATTTGGACAAGATCACTAAGCATGATCTTTCAACTGAAATTTTTATTTTCTATTTGAAAAGCCATTTTTCTAATTCATTTAAGTATTTATTCATCTTACTTTCTGATTTTCTATTTTTTTATAAATAAAAAATGTGACTAAATGAACGGCAAAAAGAAGAGAATATTCATTATTGGTCATGCAACGCTGTCTTAATTAAAATCCGTTTCAAAGAGTGTTATTCTTTTAGTCATCATAAATTCTTAAAATTTAAAAATATAATTTAGATAAAGGAAATTAATTTTTAAATAGAATTTTTTTTAGAAAAAATAATATATTTAATAAACACACACTACAAAATTTCTTTAGCGTGATAAAAGTTTGAATATGATACTTTGAAAGTACAACTAATGGTGGTCTCATCAAGTTCTTCAAGCATGATGGAATGAAATAATCGTAAAAGTCATACAAAATTATTATTTATTTAAAAGATCTTTATTATTTTAAAACGAAAAATTCATTAATTCTATTCTTTTATTAATTCTCACAATTTTAACTATGAAAAGCCTAAAAATAAAATTAATAAATAAAATTTATATCTTATATGATTTCTTTTTATTTTTAATTTATATTTAAAATCAATTTATGGTCCGATTGCCATCCATTCAATTTCATAATCAAAATTTCTATTGCTATTGTAGATAAAAAATTTGCTATCAAAACTTGATTTTGAAACATGTACAGTAATCAATTCAAAAGTCATATCCTTACGATATAAAATCATTTTTCTATACGAATAAAATATATTTGGTTCCAATTCAAAGCCTTCTAACTTGATATTCAAGTCAAATGTGACATTCTTGCATGGCATTAGCTTAAATTTCCAAATACCACTTTGAAATTTGATATTAAACGAATTTAATGCATCATTAAAGTACTGCAAAAAAGCAGGATTTTGAAATGAATTAATCCAATCAAGTAGAGAAACCTCACTTTCTGTATAAGGAAATTTTCTTGTTTGTAAATTGAAAGATTTGGAAAATTCGGCTTGGTAAATCGTTTTGTAAAATTTATTGAAAATAAGATTTTGTTGAACTAGTTTTCTTTGTAATCTTGAAACTCTAATTCTAAGGGGAACTATTTTGTTATCTATTCTCCACCATTCTACTTGATTATGTTCATAGTTGTTCAATTTTTCTAATTTTTCTGAAATTGTTCCTAAAGGATTGCTCGAAATTAGAAAATTTAAACTTTCATTTAAATTTAAAAAGTCAAAATTAATGTTCAGAAAATCAAGAATGCAATTTTGATCAAAATGTTTATTAATTGTTAGAATCTCATGTTTACTGTCTTTGAAAACTAAGAATATTTGGCTCAATTTTTCAAACAATCCATCAAAATCATTAAAATTTTTGTCCAAATTGAATAGTGATAATTTATCAAAAATTATTTTAAATGGAACAAAGCGATTTATGGATACTGCTGCTTGATTTAAAAATTCATTTATAAAATTTTGTTCAAATTCTTTTTCATCTATTTGATATTCTTCAATAATGTTCAATTTATGATAGAGTTCATTTGATAGTTGATTAAGCTGATTTCTGGTTACAAAAACCTCAGAATTTGGACCAAATAAAGCATCTTCTAAATTCAATTGATTTATCTGTTTTGATGATAGAATAAGTGTGTTTTCTCTAAACGCTTGGCCTTGAGAATAAGCTTGACAATTTATTTCAAAATGAGAATCAAAATTGTCATTGTTGAGTCTGTTTTTAAGAGCCATGCGTTCAATTGAAAATTTGCTATCTGGATAAGGAAATGTAACACGCAAAGGAAATGTATTCAAATCAATTGCTTTACCATTTAATAAAATGCTTTTGCCATTTTCATACAATTCTATCTTGCACTCAAATTTGCCTGGTTTTAAAGTCAATATTTGATCAGTGCTCACACTAATATTGTACTTGTTTTTAATAGCATCAACAAGTCTTTTTTTATTTTCCAATTTTAACAATTCAACAAAAATGTCAATGCCATCTGGCCGAAAATTGAACAACTCTGACTTTGGTTCTATTTGGGAAAGAACTGGATTACCAATAGACACCCAATGTAATTGAGAATATTTTTTCTCATCTTTACTTTCAATAATTCGATCATTCATAGATGTTTTGTAAGCTTCAATTAGCACAAATTTATCCTCATATTCATATTCGTATGTTATATCAGCCAAATCAAATACAACATCATTTGTAGTCAATGTATCACACAAAATCAGGCCAATGAAATCAGAAAACAATACAATTGAAATAAAAATTTTCATTTTTTTTTAAATTAGAAAAAATAAAATTTGAATTTATAAAAAAAAAATATTTTTTTAATTTATTTTTTATTTTAATTTAAACCATTGAGTTAGAATATCATTTCTAATTATCTGAATCATTAGCACATTTTCAACAAGAATACCCGACAAAATAAATGACAATCAAATTGCCTCTTAAAGAAAGAGTTTATTGATTAAACTTGAAATTAGAAAAAAAAAAATACAAAAATATTTGAAATAATATTAGAAATTACAAGTTAAGTTGAAAATCATGATTTTTTGTGCAACTATTAAAGCAAAAGTTGTCTTTACTTTTACGCTGACTGCAAAGTTAAACAAAATTTGATGCTTGTTTCATCTAAGAGATAATTTTAATAGATAATTTTTTTCTAAATTCAATATTGCTTCAAAATTCAGAATGTATTTTCATGCACTATTTTTTTTTTAAAAATAAGTATTATTTATCAATGTTTTTTTGTTTTCAAAATAATAGTTAATTTTATTTTCATAAAAATCTTAGTTTTAATTATAAAAATTTTTTTTATTAAAATTAAATAAATGAAGTGTTAATCAGTCGACTACGATAAGGGCACTAATCTGTTGATTAACCTTGAAATTGAAAATTGAAAAAAAAATTAAATTAAATTAAATTATTTTATTTCTTTTTTCCTTTTTTTCCTTTTTTGCCCTTCTTTTTCTTTTTGCCAGCAGGACCAAGCTTATGACGCATCATTTGCGATCTCCACCAAGCTTGAATTTTAATCGTAGCCTCCAATTCAAATTTTTCCTGTTCTTGTTTACGTCTTTCTTTGTCTTTCTCGAATCTGTCCTCAAGCACTACTTTTTCATATTCGGCAAAAGTACGCGCCAAATTTTGATATTTTTCCAAATCTTTGGCACGACTGTTTTTCAAATTGTCCAAATCGACCTGTTTTTGTAAAGTTTCTCTATCCGATTTCTCAGTCCAATAGTCGGTCAAATTTTTCATATTTTTAATGGCAGATTTTAAAAACAATTCAGTTTCGTTATAGCATCGATTTTCCTCTTCAATTTGCTCTTGCAGTTTTTTGCAATTTTCTGCCAAGTCCTTTTCGGACAAATCACATTTTTTCTTTGTCTGTGACACAGAGTTATCAGTGCTCTTTTTTACATACTTAGCCTCCATGTTTGTCTTAGCCTTTAGCTCTTGGAGTTTGTCTTTCAAATGAGCAATTAATTCATTACGTTTTTGAATTTCGATCTCTTTTTCCTGTTTTATATCTATCAATGACTTTTTAAGATCTATTATCACTCTACGAGTCTCTTCTTCTCGTTTGATAATCTGCTGAAATTCGGTTTTGTTGCCTTTTTCCCGCTTGACCACATCTCGCAAAGAGTCAAGCGAATTTTCCCTCAAATCTTTAGCCAAATATTCAAGCATACGTTGTACAAAAAGCCTTTCTACTTCAATTTTTTCGAATGTGTCCCGGCTTAGCGGGTTTTGGTTGAGAGCTCGATTGACGCCATGAGTGGCAGCCTTTAGATTTTTTATGCTATCCGAGTTGTTATTGAAGCCAAGAAATTTTCCTTCCATATCAGCTTGATTGTTTTTAATTTCATTTATTGTCTCCTCAAGTATTTCTCTAGTGTTAGAACGCATCTCTGCTGTAAGCGGCATTATTTGACCGCTTATCTCCAACTTATCGATTGTGTCCTCCAAGCAACCGATAAGTTGTATATTAATTACATCAGTTTCCATTATATCAAAATTTAAAAATTTAAAAAAAAATTATTATTTTGTTACTTTTTAGGTTTAGTGATAATCTTGGTTGCCATGGCAACCATTGCTTTAGAGCAAGTAGATTAAGAGCATAATTAATTTAATTTTTTGCTTGTTAATGGATTAGAAAAAAAAGTGCCGAAACTCGGGATCGAACCAAGGACCTTTAGATCTTCAGTCTAACGCTCTCCCAACTGAGCTATTTCGGCTTGACATATTCTTTAAAAATTTGAACTTTTTTCTATTATCTATCAAATTATTTATAAATTGGCTTTATTTTTTAAATTTATTCTGACTTGTCTATAAATTATCTAAATGATTGGTGTTTTTATAATAAGATCGATTTTCTGCATTCCAGCTTCTTCAGTACTTTTAGACCAAATATTTACTGCAACCGACTATACAGTCTGAGAAAGAAGAAATAAATTGAATCCACTAAAAATTCACAAAATGATGGTAATTTCAGAAAAAATTTTATATTTTAATCATTTTAAATTATTTTAAATTTTTTTGTTAAATTAAATAACTTAATTGAATAATTTCAAATAAATCGGTAAATTTTAATTTTTGCCAGAAATTTCAAAATTTATTTACAAGCTATTTTGATATAGAAATAATATTTTTTGCTAATTTATCCTTTAATTTTAACAAACTACTAGAAACATACAGGGTTTTAGAAATATACTTTGTATAAATATAAAAGAATTTGATCAAAAATTATCAATGTTTATATTTTATTCAAAAAAAAAATTAATTATTATTTATGAATTTAATCAAAAGGACCATTTAAATACTATTGGTAATACATTTTTAGAAATAATTTTCATAGAAAAATTTTTTTTATAATTTTTTTCAAAGTGAATAAAAAAACTCAAATTTGAAAAAAATTTTTTTGGTTTTGTCGAAGAGAAAAAAAGTGCCGAAACTCGGGATCGAACCAAGGACCTTTAGATCTTCAGTCTAACGCTCTCCCAACTGAGCTATTTCGGCTCTTAATTTCCAATTAATTGAAACAAATTTTTAAAATATTTAAAAAATTTATTTAAAATAATAAAAATAATTAAAAATGGACATAATAAGGATTATTAACATTCATATCGTAGCTAATTTGAGTGCATTGGGTTTGAATATTGCTTGATAGATGATCAGATTGTTGATAAGATTTTCTTTTACGGCATCTTGCTTTATTTTTATCTGATAAACAATCCTGGTAATGATTAGTTGTGTTCTCAAAGTCAATATTCATATTGAGTATTGAATATAAAAATTTAATATAATCTGCAGCTAATTTAAGAGTTTGAATTTTGCTTAGCTTGTCTGATGGAAGAGTGGGTACAATTTTTCTTAGCTTTTCGAAGGCTTCGTTTAAAGACTCGGTTCTTTGTCGCTCACGAACATTGGCCGCCTGACGCACCGGCTCAAACGGGGGCTCAAGTTTAAAGCGTTTCGGTGAAGAATATTCCATATTTTATGAACAAAAATCAGGTTTAAAAAAAGTGTTATTTATACCTTGTTTGATAGATTAAAAACGCCTTTTATCTCTTTAATTAAGCTCAATCAAACAACGAGTAAATAATAAAAATCATTAGCTAGTTTATTTATTTTGTTTTAAATAAAAGCTTGATATTTTAGAAAAATAAATTTTCTTTTTTATTTTGATATTTAAAAAAGATGAATGTTACTGCCTCTGGAAATGATTAGCTCCATTTTTGGATGACTTCTTAAAGGTTCAATTATCACTCATGATATTTTCCTATTCAAATACATTTAGGAAATATTAATTTTATTTTAAATAAAAATTATATCAATCCATTCGATCTTTTCGTTGTCTTGAAAGACTTTTTTATTTTGAGTTTTTTAGCTAATTTGTTTAGAACTACTACAGCGGTGGTATTAGAATTTTTTCTATTTGTTTATAAAGGTTTTGTTTACTTTTATTAGTGCTAAGAATATTTTTACAAAAAATTTATTTACAAATTAGATGCTACTTCACTTTTTCAATAATTTTACAAATTTTTTTTTTCTTAGTTAAAAATTAAAAGCAAAAAAAATTGTTCCATGAATTTTTTTTGAATATTTTTTGTCAATTGATGATAAATTTCATTAAATTTTTTATTTTTTTTCTAGTCAAATCTCTTAAGACCAAAACAATGAGACAAAAAATACATCGACACCAACAGACAGTTGAACAAAAGCCTTCGATTTAAAAATTGAAAATTGCATTACTCAAGAATCATCATAAATTTTTTTTTTATATTTATTTATTTAGTTAAACTGAACTTCACAGACAAGTCTACAAATTTAATTATTAAAAAAATATTTATTTCTATTGTGAATTTCAAGAACAAAAAGAACAAAAATTCTCCCTTTATTTAAAAATAAAAATTTAAAAAAATAAAATAATTTTAAAAAAATACTGCAACTTAATGCAATAAACTGAATTGCACCTTTATTGCCTAAAAAATTTTTTTTCTGTAAATATTAGACAAAAATTAAAGCATCAATTAGATTTAAATTGACTACTGATTTGATAAATTTAAAAAAAAAGAAAATTAAGTTTCTATTTTAGGAAAAAAAGATGCAACAAACTTTGTTGCACAAAATTGCAGTATTTTTTTTATTTTTATTTATAAATAAAGCAGAGTTGTTTAAAAGTCCAAAAAAAAAGTCCAAGTCATTAAAAAAAAAGTCCAAGTCCGGACTTTTTTTTTTTTTA